>JAQGBJ010000738.1:0-32940 GCA_034698345.1 Sphaeridia pumilis | reverse complement strand
CGGAGGCAAGATTGTCATTGGTGTAGTTTTTGGCTTGTGGGCAGGAGGATTGGTGTTGGGTTTGATGTTGTTTGTCATGAAACTTTGTATTTTATAATTAGCTTTTTTTAAAAGCACAAAAGTTAATTCGGTCAGGGGTGAAACCTGTATTTGTAACCTTGAAATGAACGATGCCAACAGTTGATACGTGAAAGCATGTAAGCGAATACAAGAGAGTAATTGGAGAAAAGAGCGATTTTGAAGAGCAAAACTTATTTTACGCCGTACAAATTGTTAATGGTTTTCTCTTCAATGACTTTCTCTCAATGACTCTTTTTCATTATTTCTTGAGAATACTAGAGTTTGTTACAAAACATAATTCCGTTAATCAACTATTTATGCCGCAATAGGATTGTCTGACGTATATATTTCGTGTTATATCCAACTTGAAATGTCACAAATATTACCAATTTAAGTACCATTAAACGATAATAACAAGCGTAGAATAACTGTTACTGTCACGAAGGTTGACACTTGTCCATTTGGAAGCAACTTACAATCGCATTAGTTTCGGATACTGCTTTCAGTACTACTGTAGCCAATCTCGATGCGTCTTGGAACGCTATTCTCACACCATAAGCACCGAAATGTCGCAAATGAAAAATTTTGTAGTCCTGTTGACCGTTGTCGGCTTTTTCGATCTGCTTCAACCTTCTTCCGGTTGGCTCTTGAAACAGCCTCCGGAAGTTGCGGGCGTGTCCGAAGTCCTCAACTCGTTCGACTGCCTCGTCGAAGCCATCATCGACAAGGATCAGTTTTTCGATTTCGCCACTGCCTCAAGCCCTTCTTTGCTATGGACCCCTATGGCCTTCATCGAGATCGCCAACTCAGGCCCGGAACGTTTGTTCGACAGAGTGCGAAACCAAGGGGGCCCTATAAAGTTGCGCTATTCAAAATGCAGCATCGTACTACTGTTTGTGAACAACGACACAGACCCCGATCTGATCAGCGACGCCATCTCTGGAGTGATTGGTAATTTGCTACCATTATTTCCTCGTTACAAGATTAATGTTTGCGATCGCGATTTTTGCCACTATCCTGAAAACAGCTTCCCGTACAAAAGGCTCAATTCTGTTCAAAGCGAGGATGTAAATCCGTCTCCTGCGTTTTTGCTCATCTATTCTGAATCGACTGTACGCATTACACATGGATTTGCCCCGGCTAAACTTTCCCTCAAGGATCAAGTCAATTTCAATTGCGACATCGATGGCGATGGGTTCAGCATGTTTCAGTTCATCAAGTTCGACTGCGCCGAGCAGTTGAACTGCTACCAAAATTTGATGGACGCCAACGACGCCCTCTACGACTTCGGTCGTTCAGTCTGGTGGGACACGGAGACGTTCCATAATTTCTTGGACGTGAACCAAGTGCCACCGATGAAGCGGCTCAAAGTTACTTCTGCGGTGCATCAGACTGTTCGAATGCTCCTCGCTGGAACAAACTCTTCGATGTGGACTGGAAGACAGTCGGTTTGTGCCGAGCCTTTACGCCCTTTGATTCGGGAGGACTTGAAGTTAATGTTTACTAGAATGGGAGTTATTATGCAATCGGACTTGATCCTGACCGGACGAGGTCATTACTATGCCTTCTTAACCGCAGATGTCGCTGCAGGAAAAACTGAGTCGCCGTTGAGTATTTTGCTCGACCCCTTTGATTCAGTCGTTTGGGCGTCTTGCTTGGCTGCCACTTTAGTTTTTGCTATTGTTTTCTGCATCGTTTCGGCGAAGCCTGTTTGGCGGAGGCCGGTGGAAGTCTTGCTCAAAATTACTGCAACTTGGCTCGACCAATTCAACTTGGACACCAGTCGAGGCACCTGGAAGAACTTCGCTGTTGTTTCAGCATGGTTTTTGGCACTTTTTGTCCTCGGTCAATACTACAAAGGCTACTTCAACGTGAGCTACATCGTTGTCAAAACTTACCATCTGCAGACGAGCAGCGTCGTCCAAGCTTTTCAGAAAAAACTCGATGTTCGTTTTGTCATGGACGAAGAATTCTGCAGCAGTTTGAACCAAAGCACTGCCAGTTTTGCTCGAGGTGGAGTCTGCAACTATTATTACCGAGCACACGTCGAGTGTTTTTGGACTCTTTTCTTCCACTCGAGGCTATTTGATGAAGATGAAGGATACCTTCGACTTGACCGCAAAGGACGACTGGACCGCAACGTCGACATTGAACTGCAAGATTTGCAATTGACTTGCTGGGTTGACCTATTTCCATCCATCGGCACAATTTCGAACGAAAACTTGGATGGCTCAGCTCCGCTGTTTTTGATAATGCCTTCGGACCGACTGGCCTTTTACGAGCCCAAAGTACCCAAGAACTTGAAGCTTTTTGGAACTTCGAGCTTTGTCGACCCGGTTTTGGATGATCAACGCGCGTTCCTAATCCAGACTGGAGACTTGCCCAACCTCAAATTTGCAGGTAAACAATTACAATGTTTCAATGTTGGGGAGCTGACTATCGTTGCGATTTGTCCTACATATATTGAAATTTGCAGTTACAAGAATGCATGCGCTCATGTCGTCTGGTATATTTTGGCTACTGGAAGAGTTGGAACAATTCGGAAAATCAGGCGCCAGAGGGAGCGGACGCCAAACTGGTTTGAAGGCTATTGCGCAGCATATCAACTACGAGCCGGTCGGTTTCGGCGGTGGGAAGATTGTCATCGCTGTTGTATTTGGCTTGTGGGCAGGCGGCTTGGCTTTGAGTTTGATGTGGTTTGTCAAAGAACTATTGTGCAATTTATATTAATTTAATTTTCAAATTGATTCCCCGCCCAGAAACTGCCCCTTCAGGTGCTGTTTATTGTCAACAAAGTTGTTAGCTATCTTGGCCAATCAATGCGGCTTGAGAATCCACCATTCGCGCAAATCAATTTTTCAAAAAAGTGTAACTATGGCGGCGGCTAGACGTGATCATGATTATGTTTTATTAAGGAACCATCGGAACCATTGGTTGCATATTGAAACACCATCAATTCATAACAAAATTACTTTGCTGTTGCATTACCCTCAGGAAATGAAAACGTTAACGTTAAGCTACGTGCTATAGTATATTTATATAAAAGCGAAAAAGCACAACTAGGTTGGAATGTACAGAGAAAAAGTGGCAATATTTCGGATATACTGTTCTAGTGCAATTTCGACAACTTCCTCTTTCGAGTGTTTTTGTTACGTGCTATAGTATAGCAAGAACAACAATATAAAGTTTCATCAAAATTTTGCTATAAACTATCAAAAGGTATGTCAAACAAGATGCAGACTGGAGAAGGAATTTTCATGATAAACAGCCCAATATATACTACAAAAAACGAAAGACACTTACAAGAGGTCCTAAAGAATTCGGTTAGAAAACTTTAGCATAGCAGTTCAAACTTCACGATTACAACAGCGGTAACAGTAGGATTTTATGTAGACATTTGCTACCAAGAAACCAATTACCAACAGAGCTAACCACATAATGATATCCGACCCACTGCCCGCAACAATATCAGTTCATTTAATGTGTCATACTTTTCGAAATTCACGACCTTCAAATGACTAACCCACTCTATCAGCTTCTGAGTTTTCGTTGTTTTCTAGCAAAGATTCGTCAATGTTAAGTATTTATGGAACAATCTGCTTGATACCCACGAAATCATATTCACAGTATTGCTTTGAAACAATGTTTTACACTGAACAACTGATTCTTGTATTCTTTCACTAGACACATGCCTTCATTACACGATTGTAAACCCTCTTTCATGGAAGAAGCAGAATAACAAAATTTAACGGCGTGGGTGTCTTGTTCTACATCAAGTTGGCACACATTTGATTGGAAATTAAATGGACCAGCAGTTACTTTGAAGATAGCTTGCTCTTTGCCTCGTCTCCTAACATGCACATCTACAGCTACTATGCATTGGTCGTCTACAAGCTAAGTCTACCATGGATTCTTTCTTCAGTACAATCGACGAAAAAGCGGACGTTTTGAAAGTAAGTTTGTCCTCGACATTGATTATACGTAGCCAGCACCAGTAATATTAGATCAACCCCACCTTGAAGGGAGTTGAAACTCGTCATTTTCACTTCAGCTTCATAGGAAACTATGGAGCGAACGAACTTCCAATTTGCTATTGTTTTATGAGCTCAGGTAAGACTTCAACACAACTGTTAAACTTGGTTTCCGGGAGACGTGTTTATTTACCTAGAACCTCAGTCACACTGAATACTGATGATTTAATATATGATATTGATATACATGACACTCTGCAATCTGATTCCTGCGTCTGTCCGACTAATCTGGATTTGCTGGAATTCAATGCTTGCGTGAATGCGTTTAGTAATTAGCAATGGTTCATAAAATGGGATCCATTCTAATTTAAACGGAGAAGAAAGAAAGTCGTACGGTTATGCTGTCCCCAGCTACGAGAACAATGTGAAGCTGATTACGCATACGATGCCTGCAGTGTAGCTACCGCTCCTACTGTTGCGCAAATGTCCATAGAATCAGAGTAATTTTAGGGCTCACCTCTGATGGTTTCAGCCTTGTTCTTCTTGAAGTTCTTGACTTTGTCCTGAACAACGTCAACTCTAGTGGCGAGTTCTTCCATTATAGTCTCCAACGAGCGACTCCTCCTTTTTCGTCACGACTACAGTTCCACCAACATTCTTCAGATGATCAATTCCGCTTCAGAAATTAATGACGAGACTCTTGTCGAAATTGTGCTTACGGGTAAGTGTGTCTAGCAGAAATTGGATCCTGCTGTGTGATCAAGATTAAAAATCTTGATTAAAAAAATGTCCATAGCATCTCCCATTTTTTATGTGGCCACTTGTCTCTTACCAGCTCTCGATTCTCCTTCATGTTCTTGACTTTGTGCTCAATAACGTCAACTCTAGTGACGAGCTCAACGACAACACGGCCTCAACAGACTGAACGAACGACTCCTCCTTTTTCGCCACGACTACAATTCCACCAACATTCTTCAGATGATCAATTCCGCTTCAGAAATTAATGACGAGACTCTTGTAGAAATTGTACTTACGGGTAAGTGTGTCGAGCAGAAATTGGATCCTGCTGTGGGATCAGGATTAAAAATTTTAATTAAAAAAATAAGTACGCAACTCCAAGTAATGCAATTAAGCAGTTCTTATTGGTGAACAATCATAATTTGATTCTCAATGCGTTTTCAATTATTCGCGTTCTTTGTTGCTAGAGCAAATTCATTGCATGTGCAAGTATTTTTGTGGTTGGCTGGCGAGCACGAGTAATCGTAATACGTATTACATGCTCGGAAGCCATTACGCAGCCGTAGCAGCGCTGTGAGCTCGTTTGTTTTACGAGACGATCACGTTAATCGGCATAGATACAAATTTGCATGGTGTGTTCAAGCTTTTGTTTGCTCTTATAGAGAATATATACAGGGGCATCAGCCTGTGTTTGTGAAACTAAGGATTCCCTTGTTTGATGTTAGCAAAATTGCTGTGAGAGATGCTTATCGTATTTCTAATGAACTATCTTTGGTGCTCGAGCAGTTTGGCGAATTTTTCTAAAATGAACCAGTAGCTGAAGGGACAATCCTGCGTGAATATTTGAGCTTCGTTAATCATGCTATGACTTGGGTTGATTCGTGCCCTGAGAACGAAACTCAATATGAAATTATATGAGGACACTGGACACCACTATGGATTTGGCGCACATTTCACACTTGCTTGCTGTTGCTTCTACTTTGACACACTGATAGTATGGTTGAGAGTGTCGCTCTGTTGCAAAATCCATATATCAGGGGCGAGGAAGCCTGAAGCGCGAGACTTTTGAAAGATTGTTATTTGTATGACTCAACAGTCCCAGTCCAGGCGACGAATCTCAGCTGCTTCTGGAGGCATGCATGAGACGTCGTTATGGGGATTTAAAGGCATGAACCGGTACTGATAAATAAAGCCATTTCTGAAGCCAAATTTTTGGTGACTTCAGGGGAGTAATATGCTACCAACAATCGAAACTAACGATATTCTACAAACAACATCTTGGAGATCTTTTACCCCTTTGAATACACATAAATACATAAGACGTCTCTGGCCAGTAGACCCCTTACAGTTTACCAATGACAGTTGACAACACTCTTCTGGTGTTCCTTCAACCGACATTAAAATGCGTCTCATGACGCTCTAATCTTGTGAGCTTGACTCATCCATGGAGTCAAGCTTTACCAATCTAAACACTAGAATCTCCAAAATTCTAGCACTAGACTCCACAATCAATAGCCGTTGAGCTTTTACAATCTACATGATCTTTCTGAAGATATAATTGCTTAACGATCAACAGTCCTTAAGCTAATAGAAAATGACACATTTACTATAGTTTGACAGCAACCGTTACTCACGGCTATGCTTCTGTAGAACTTTCCAAGTTTGACTGCAGCCACCCTTCGAACTGCTACCAGAATTTGATGGGCGCCAATGACGTTCTCTACGACTTTGGTCGTTCTGTCTGCTGGAATACGGAAACGTTCCACGATTACAACGCTTTTGATTTGAACCAAGTGACACCGATGAAAAGCCTCGAAGTCACATCGGCTGTGCATCAAATTCTTCGAATGCTTCTTGCCGGAACCAACTCTTCGATGTGGGATTGAAGAAAGCAACTATGTGCTGAATCTGTACGCCCTTTGATTCTAGAGGACTTGCAGCGAGTGTTTCCGAATGAAGACCTGGTAATGCAGTCTACCTCATACCTACGGGGCGCAGGCACTATTATGCATTCTTAACGACAGATGTCGCTTCTGGAAAAACTGTGTCGCCGTTGAGTATTTTGCTCAACCCCTTTGATTCCACCGTGTGGGCGTCTTGCTTGGCTGCCACTTTTGTTTTCGGTATTGTTTTTTGCGTTGTTTCATCGAAGCCAATCTGGCGGCTGCCGTGGAGTGTCCTGTTCAAAGTTTCTGCGACTTGGCTCGATCAATTCAACTTAGACACCAGTCGAGGCACCTGGAAGAAGTTTGCTGTTGTTTCGGCTTGGTTTTGGGCGCTTTTCGTCCTCGGTCAATACTACAAAGGCTACTTCAACATGAGCTACATCGTTGTCAAAACTTACCATCTGCAGACGAGCAGCGTCCTTAAAGCGTTTCAGAAAAAACTCGATGTGCGCTTTGTCATAGCCGACGAATTCTGCAGAGGTTTGAACCAAAGTTCTGCTCGTTTCGATCCAGTTGATGTCTGCGAAGGCTTCTTCCGCGCTCCTGTGGAGTGCTTTTGGACTTTATTTTTTCACTGCAGGGTTGCTGCTACGGCTTGACCGCAAAAGACAATTTGACAAAAAAAATGCCATAGAATACATTGAATTGCAATTGACTTGCTGGGATGACTTGTTTCCTCCTGAAGGGGCGATTTCGAACGAAAACTTCAGTGACTCAGCTCCGCTGTTCTTGATAATGCCTTCCGATAGGCTTGCTTTTTACGAGTCCAAAGCGCCGCCGAAAAGCTTCTGGGAACTTCGATCTTTGTCGATCCGGTTTTAGACGATCAACGCTGGTTCCTGATCCAGACTGGAGGTTTGCCCAATCTCGCTTTTGCAGCCAAACGAAAACATTAGAGAATGCATATGCATTCTCTAATGTCATCCGGTATCGTTTGGCTACTGGAAGAGTTGGAAGAGTTCGGAAAATCAGGCGCCAGAGGGAGCGGACGCCAAACTGGTTTGAAGGCTATTGCGCAGCTCATCAACTACGAGCCGGTCGGTTTCGGCGGTGGAAAGATTGTCATCGCAGTCGTATTTGGCTTGTGGGCAGGCGACTTAGCTTTGAGTTTGATGTGGTTTGTCAAAGAACTATTGTGCAATTTATATATATTAATTGGAATTCATTCCCGCCAAAAAACTGTCACATCTGTTTCCAATATTTACTTCATTGGATCAACTTCCTCCTCCTTATTATTCCTCCGCATTTCATTTCATAGTTTTCGCACTTGAATTTAAAACTCTGTGCGTTGCTACAGCTTCTAAAAAAGTTGGTTGTTGGCGCAAAATTCAAAATACATTTTCATTAATAGTTGAATCAAATTACATACATTTTCAATTCTGTTTCTCGTATTGTCACACACGCCTCTACAAAAAGTCTTTGGTGAGATATTAAAAACAACCAAAATTTCAGTTAGATAGCCCAGTGCAAACTGGGCGCGAAAAATACAATCGCATCTCTAAAAATTTCGACCTTCCCATCAAACTTCGAGTAAAAATCGGTGAGAAAAAAACCAAAACTTTCGACAAAATTTTTCTCAAACTTAACGAAATTTTTCTCAAACTTAACAAAAATTTTTTCAAACTTAACAAAGTCCTACTGCCAACTTTAGAAATGTCGGAAACGCCAATAACTCCAGTTTCTCCAATTCCAACACCTCCGTACCACCACTGCCTCACCTTCGAAGAATTCGACCTGCCTTGCAAACTCCCCGACAAGCAATTCGAATCCTTCATCGTCGGCACGCGAACCTTGGAAGCAACCGGCCTCTCATGGGAAGTACACGCCCAATCAAAACCGCTCCACGTGGCCTTCCTCCTCCGCTCAACCGAACCGATCCCCCCGCACATTCTCGATGTCGAAGCCAAAGTTCAAGTGATCAACAGCCAAGACATTGTCGTTCAAGACCGCCAAGGCGGCGCAGTCCTCGGCACGGGCTTCTACCAAATGAAACCCTCGTGGATCCTCTGGTCTCGACTTCCCAACCAAACAGCCACACTCATGTGCAAATTCAAAATCATCACCAAAGACTTCCCAAGCACAGCCGCTGACCAAGCTCCTCCCTCAGCAAAACCCAGCAAAGTTGTCAACGCAGCAGCCAGCGCAAAATCTCTCGCCGCCACAAGTACCAAAAGCCTCGTTGCTGGAGAACCTCCGAATCCAGCCGACATTGCCAAAATCAACCACATTGAAACAGTGTACCGAGAACTGCTCGAGACTGGAACCTTTGGAAACATCAAAATCGTGACCAACTCTGAAACCATCGATGTTCACGAGCCCATCATATATTCGCAAGGCACCTTTGGAAAGTTTGTCAACAGTGGAAGTCCCGAAGGGCCAATTTTGGAAATCAAAGACTTTGAAGAAGAAACCATCGGAGCCATGGTCGAGTTTTTGTACACTGGTTGGGCTGATATGTGTACGGAGCAGCCTTTGGCCCTGATGGACATTGCAAACGTCTACGGAGTTGAGAGACTTCAGGATCTGTGCTGGGACTTTGTCCTGGAACAGTTGTCGGTCGATAGTGTGCTTCCAGCCCTTGTCGCAGCCGAAAAGTACAAGTTGGATCAAGAGAGGCTGAAGAAGATTGTAGACTTCTTTTTGGGCAACTTGGTCACAGTGGCGACAACGAGGGAAGAAGAATACAAGGTTTTTGAACAGGAGACTACCAAAATGTTCCGCAAGTTGAATAGCAAAGGCGATGCTGAAGAGGTTATGGGACCAGTTCCGCTGGCCGCCGCAGCTGCTGCAGTTGCAGCCCGAACTTCTGTTACTGGTAGGAAATCATCGACGTTAGCTCGGACGAATTCCAAGAGAAAGTCTTCGGCGGCGAGCAGGACGAGTGCGAACGCAAGTCCAACTCCTTCGAATACGAATCGGGCGTCTGTTCCGGAAGCCAAGGATAAAGAAGATGGCGCTGCGGCACCCTCGCAAACGGATGTTGAAAATGTTGAGTCTGTAGCGTCCTCTGTTGGCCAAGAAGAAAAAGAAAAAGAAAAAGACAGTAAAAAGAAGTCAGTTTAACTGTTTTTGTGTACATTTTTTAATTGTCGAATAAAATTGCAAGTTTATATTCTGTAATTTGAACTTGAGACGTCAACTTATTTTTTACAAATTGTCAGTTTGGAGCTTTGTTGCTATTAAAAGTGGGCACAATTTACTTTTTCAAATGCTTTCTCAAGGACTTGATAAAAAGTGTCCCGCTAGTTAGCGCGTCAGTTCTATAACATCGATTAATTTTGAAGACTCGGCAAAGGCAAGACCAGCGGGTTTTATGTGGTTTGCCCGTAAATTAACGTATGAACCGATTGAGTTTACTAGGGGGAAAGGTTGTTGTAGCTGTTGATTTTGGGCAACTTAAGTGAGTGCAGAACCGCGTAATCCATTAGAGCATGATTTTAGAAGGTCATGCAAAATCAATAGATTTTGCCCAGCTCAAATGCCATTTCTGTCTCAAGTTTCTATAAACGTTAAAGTTATGGCTCGACAGCATGTCTGCGAGTCTCCACGCCTCTTTTCCATTTTCTGATTAAAAGTTGATATACCGATGGAGAAATGACAGACAAGTGAGCGGAATAACCAAATTCACAGAGTAGCTATAACGCTATCGATTAAGTTGTGGAGTCGAAGTCAAACCGTCAAGTCAAGTCAAATGTTTGCTGCTGACAAGGGAGCATTTGCTGACTGAAAGTGCCAAAACATCAGTGCTATTATGAGTACCCGGAAAGTCCTTGCTTTGCTCCAAATTCCTGTTCAGGGTTTAGACTGGAGTTGGCAACTGTCATTGCAAGTCCTTTTCTTCGTTGAAAACTTTGTTTCCAAAAACAGGATAGATATGATGAAGCGCTACATTGCGAAAAGGCGAGAGGAGCCTAAAAACCAATATTTAACTCCGATTGCCTACAACGTGTTGCTCAAATCTATCAAACTTGGCAGCAGGCTTCGGGTGCACCCTTTCGTTTGGAACGACGAAACCCAGCGATGCGAGCTGCGGACCGACACTTCAATTTGGTTGGCGTTGAGTGTGTTCCTACCAATCGCCAACTTTATTTTCGTTGTCGCGCGCGCTATTCAAACTGTTCAGGACGAAACGGCATCGCCACGTGACGTCATTTTGAGTGCGTTTGGAGTCTCGTTCTTCCTCTACCCTGCTTCGCTTCAGCTGAGCAACTTTTTGTACGGACATGAAGTTCCTGGCTTCATCAACCAAGTTCTCCAACTTCTTGCAGGTGAGGTCGATTCGGTGTTCCGTATTACGACTTTGGCAGAGTGGCCAATGAGGAGTGTGTCTTTTGATTCATAGAACTGAACGAAAAAGTACCTCCAATGAAGCAGTCATCAAAGAAAAAGTATCCGATCGAAGTCCTCACAGCCGAATTTATTACCTGTGGAATCTACTACGGCTTCCCCGCTATGGAAGTCGCAATGTTCATTTTCGGATTAACGTTTCCGGAAACAAATTTTCTGGTTTCCTCTTTGTTCCAAAATCCACATGCGATTGGAAAAGTGTACAAATTTTTGTCTCAATTGTATTTAACTTACGTCATTACGGACTACACGGCAGCAGTTGGACATCTTGCAATTGTTGCTGTGGCTTTGGTTTTCCCGCTTCCAGTCGCTTTGGACGCTTTGAGGTAAGCATGAAACGTTTCGAGAAAAGTTTGCAAAAATGTTCAAAAAACTATGACCGTGAAACATATAGCCACCGACCTTTGACCTTGGAAAATATTCATCACTATCGCTGTATTCAGCTGTGGATCGCGAAGTACAACCGAATCTATTGTCGACTCGTTTGGCCCACAAACTTGGTTCTTCTTACAAGCTTGTCGACGCTGGGAGTTGTTGGGGTCATTCGGTATCCGGGGTTCATTGCGTTGGTCACGGGCAGCGTTGGCGTTACTGCATTTAGCCTCTTGTACTTCTATGTACGTTTTTATGGTTATATTTACGAGAAATCACAGGAGACTGTCCAGCGCTGGAAATATCATGCGCGGGGGCCTGAAATGCACACACTGCGCACGCTTCGACCAATCAGTATGGCTGTGGGAAGCTATTTTTTCATTGACTTGGGCCTTTTGCTGACTTGTGCGAGCTTGATCTTAGATAATAGTATTACGTTACTTCTTCTAGAGTAGAGCATTTTAGAGCTAAAATTTGAGAAAGAAACGTCTAGAATATTATCTCTTTGTTTTTGTCATATTTTCACTATTTATTTCATAGTAAAGGATTGTAAAGGATAGTAAAATAATGTCAGTTTAACTGTTTTTTCCAGAGTTTCTGCCAAGATTTTTGGTCAAATGAATTCCACGTTTGTCCTACTTTCCGTTATTTGAACTTGAGACTTCAACATTACAAATTGACAGTTGGAGGTATTTAACAATTACGTGTAGGCTTTGCAATGAGTGCTCCTTGGACACTGAATTTTGGTGCATGTACATTACGTCTGAGGCTCGACACCACCACGTGAACTTGCTACTTTTGGATGGCCCCGACCATAAGCGCCAACATTACGTTTTGCTGGAGCAAAGTGCTGTTGCCCTAAAGCGCCCAAGGTCCCCATGGAAGCACCCGAAGCCACCGATGGGTCAGGAGGCCTTGAAGCGCCTGGGCGATCCAAACCTGCCGAATACCTGATGGATCGATTCATCGATTCCTGCCGTTCATCCTAATGGGATTAAAAATTACGATCCGACAACAAAAAAATAACGTACTGGCCTGGCTGAACGAAGTCTGTTGCCATCCGGCCCCGTACAAGCGCGTGGAAGTGCCGATGGAACTCCAGGTCATGGAGTAGTGGTGACAACGTTCTGTTGGTTTAGTTTGATTCTTTTATCGTTTAAATTTGATTAACTCGGCATTTAGAGACTTCCAAAAAAACTATATTGATAGGTTAATATTTAGATTTTGTTTGTATTCTTCACTTTGTATCAATAAGGTGATTTGCCTTCTCCAGCGGTAGTTTTACGTGTGTAATAATTATCTACACTGTTATCAAACACTTGATTTCAAACAATAAAGCATTATTTAAAAAGTCAACCGGATTCATTAACTGCATTCTTCAGGTCTTCAAGCAAACATTACCATGAGCTTCTTGATTTCTGTCTTGGCTTCTCCCCTTCAGGGTTAATTAGGTCAGAAAATGTGGGTAACTAAGCCATTGGACGCTACTCGAAGATTTCTATCAGTATATGCGAGATAATAAGGACTTTTACGATATGATTGATTATAGTAACACCGAACCATACAAAACAAAGTTGAAATGCGACAAGAACAAGGGGTAGCTTAAGGACAAAAATTCTTTATTTATCCGTCTAAAGGCGGTTTCCATTAGGCCGAAATAGTATTCTGTCCTGTTGCTCAATTGCTTGAACGGCATAATATGAACAACTAAAAAGAGCAAATGCGTAAGCAAGTCGTTGATTGAAAATCATGTAACGTTTGATGACTACGTTAAAGTAATGAACAATGAAACAATTGTACAAGCGGGAAGCAACGGAAGCGAAGCAACAAGCACACAATTTATAAAAAGAGAACGAAAAAGATCAATTGCGGTACGTTTGATTCGAACCGTTATAACTTGGACGCTACAAACAGTGTTCCTTAAGGTTACAATCCACCAAACGAATAGCGAACCTTGTTGTGAACACTTGTACTTTCTTTTTCTGTTCAAAGTTAATATGGATTTTTTTGTGTAACCCTGAAACATCCAATCTTACCAACCTCACCAGAATAAAGGGCGTAACCGGCTGATTTTTTGTCACTCCGGACGGTAATTCACGTTTCAGGTTTTCACACCTTTTAGCATTTTCAGTCTTTTCGAATGATCAAATTCTACCTAGTCTCTAGCCGTATTCGGATCGTGAGCTTTCATTTCATCCTTCAGGCACCCGAGACATTCAATCAAAGATGATTCCAAAACATCGCATTGAAACATCAACCACTGATAAGTCTTTTGATTGTTTTCGACGCGTCTTCTAATGAAAAACCAGTGTTTGCCGCTGTAAACGTTATAAGTGAATGAAAAATATGTAGTTATGATGTCAAGATCAATCTTCAACGCAACTAGGCTGCCGGCCCATATTATGCATATAATTAAATCTCTGGCTGTAGAGTTGCCAGCAGAACTTTTGCAAGAAATGAAATGAGCATATCTAAAAAGTTGCATACTGTTTGTCTATCGGTTCATACATGCGCAAGTACAGAATGTAGAGGTTCCTAGCTTTTCATCAAGCAGCTCCATTCACAGTACACAGTTGTCTTCTTTGTGAATTTTGTAATTATGGAGTTTTGTCATTCTGTCAAAATCATAAATCGCTCCTTTACTAGACTCAAGGCTATGAACGCAAAAGAAACTTCCAACCATGTGTAATTACCTGATGTTGTTTCTATGTAATCATTCTGCAATTTTGGTCTTAACAAGTGATAGATTCAAACGCTGGTAATTGTTGTGCATTACTTTAATTTCAAGTTTTGGAGTCGTTCGTTGGCTACTCATAAACTGATTGTTGTTCTAATCTGTCTTTTGTATATTCGTCAATATGGTCTTTGGGGTTTTTTCTAATAGCAATTAGAATCAAAATGATGTTAAAAAGAGATTGGGTTACTACTGGTACGTTTAGTTGAAGTTCTCCACAAATTGGATGTTCGTTTAAGTGTGATTTGAAATTAGCTGGAAATATATAGATCAGGTTGCATGCTTTAAATTTGATGACTTCTGAAAAACTTCCTCTGCAATTATCGTTTTTAATGTTTCTAGCTGTAGTCATATTCATTTTCAACTATGCGATTCTAACCTGCTTGCACATAATGAAATCGTTCATCTGCGGTAATTCAGTGCACTTATGGTTTTGTGCAGGTGTGTTACGCATTTATGAAAAGTTTGTAAAATTATTCGCTTTGCAAATATCAATAGATTACTTGAATCATCATTATAAATATTTGTAGTAAATTATGATTCCTTTTTTCAAACCGAATGTCCGTTCAACAATTAATAATCTTTGATAGCTTTTTAATCATTAGCACATATGCAGTCATTCAGTACATTTCAACTTGCTCGATGTTCTAGCATCTTCTCCCCAAACACAAAACCTCGGATCCATTGTTCAGAAAGATGCAACGCGAAAACGAGAACATGAGACCCGTTGTTTAGCCCACCTGAATGGGGCGAGCAAGTGAGTTGTTTGGGTAATGTCCCTTTTGGGCCCGCATAGGTTTGGTGCAAAGCACCAACTAAGATGTTTGCTGTTTGTTGTTTCCGCGGGTTGGTGTCACAGTTTGCGACACCGAGTTCTGCCGGTATCGCAGTCAACGCTGCAAGACAGTACTGTTATTTCTTTGATTCAGATCCAGCATCTGCATTTCAGCTAATTTTCACTAATTTTGGTGGAAGCAGTTCATCTCACGGATATATCTTGGAGGTTCTTTCAGAGCAATGCGATGTCAATATTTGGTTCCGGGAGTTTTACTCTAGCGCCGAAACCTTTGGTTACCACAACTTACTCCAGGCTTACAACCCTTTGAATCAAACAGGCGTACAATGGGCGGTGCACCATGCAGAAGAACTCGGTTCGCCGATTCTCTCCTTTGTTCACCACGTTTTTTTTGCTAGTTTTGTTCATTTTAGAACTTACATGTTCATAAATATAAATGTAGTCTCAGGTTCTCATAATTCAAAGAAATGTCAAAATCTAAAGCCTGACTTGCGATCGAGCTCATTCGGTTCCAGTTCGTAAGTACGGTGTTCTCTCATTCTTGAGCGTTTCCTTGACATAATTTATTTGTTGAGAAGCGTTGCCAAAACTTCAACAACTTGAAATGCAAAACTAAAACTTGAATGTACAAACAAGAAATAACACTTGAAGAATCGATTTCTCCAACAGCTCAAGCCCTCTTTTTTAGCATTCTGAGACTACTGAAAGAGAGAGACTCTTTCGCCTGGAATTTGGCATTACGTTTTAATAAAGGATGTTCGATGAATCGCTTAACATCGATACTTTAACCCAACACCAGTTAGCTTCGCTATTCCGTTGCTTTTGCAGCTCTGCGGCCTACAAAAATGACACTTCTTCTTTCACTAACTCTAGTTTTTGTATCGATTCGAGTATCAGATTCCACACTTATACTCCACCTCCAACACAACCCACCCGAAGTGCTCGGCGTTTCCGAAGTCCTCAACTCCTTCGACTGCCTCCTCGAAACCCTAATGGACGAACCCTTTTTCGAAATGACAAAATCCACCAGCCCGAAAATCATCAAGACTTCTCAACTCCCCACCAGTTCCTACTGGAAACAGCTCAAACGCCGGGACCCCAGCGCCCACCGCCACTCCACGTGCCTCATAATTCTTGTTTTTCTTGACGCCCAAAACACCTTGATTTCATCTCTCAATCTTGTCCTCAAAGACCTAAATTTAAGGTTACCGCCCATATTTCCGCGATACCGAATAACAGTTTGTGACACCGATTTGTGTCACTACCCCCGAGGAGTTTTCAACTATGAAAAAGTTGATGTTCAGTTCCCAGATTACAACCTATCTTTGGCTTTCCAGTTGATTCATAATTTCGGTTCAGTTACCCACGGCTACGCTTTGGTACCCAAAAATTGCAAAACCTCCACAGATTTCCATGCGCACTTCAGAGCAATCTGTTTCGACTGCAGCAACCATTTCCGATGCCACTCAAACATGGTGACCGCTGCTGACAACCTCTTTGATTTCGGACGCTCAGTTTCATGGGAGACGCAAACAGCGTTCCAGAACGTGGAACTTGTCCTCGGTCCACCAATGCAAAACCTCACGGTTACTTCAGCCGCCGCTGAGGTCGCCAGCATCCTTTTGGAATGCACAATTTCTTCAATCTGGGCTCCGCAGGGGCTGCTGAGCGACAAGTGCCCTCTGGCGGTGAATCCGGTTATAAAATCTGATATCGGCAACAATCCAACAAGGAAAGCTAACGTTTATATTCAATCGAAAATCATCTTCACGGGCCATAAACTGCCTTACGCTTTCTTCACGGCAGATGTCACTGCTTCGAGCGATGTGTCGTCGCCATTGCAAGTTTTGGTCGATCCTCTGGGCCCTGCGGTTTGGGTTTGGATATTGGCCTCAACAGTGTTTTTTAATGCTGCGTTATGCTTTTTGGCTGAACGACCGACGTCATGGCGAATTGCTTTTAAATTGATGTTCAAGCTTTTTGAATCTTGGCTTGATCAGTACGATTTCGGTAAAACTCGGAGGAATTTGAAGATTTTTGGGCTTTTTTCCACATGGTTTTGGGCACTTTTCGTCCTTGGCCAGTACTACAAAGGCTACTTTAACGTGAACCAAATTTCTGCCATAACCTTTTACGCCAAAACCACGAGTTTCAGCCAAGCTTTTCGAATTAATTTCGACGTCCGACTGGTTCTTGACGAGAATTTATGTGTTGACCGTCAAATTGTGAAACGCAGGCTCTTAGAAGTTTGGGCATCCTCGGCGTATTCTGACCGTTTAGAAATGAAATGGATAGAACACTTCAGAACCCAACTATTCGATCGTGAAACAATATGGAACTCGACCATTAATACCTACTACTGGATGCTTTTGAACGCGACCTGCTGGAACGACCTTCTTATTTCAATCATGGCGGAAGGAGCCCCTAAAACTCCATTGTTTGTAGTAATGCCTTCCGAAGAGTTTGCAAAGCGTCAAGGTGAACTACAGCGAGCGCTCAAATCGAAGCTGCTAGGGGGCGCCACCATAGATGACCCAGTTTTGAACAACCAACAAGGATTTCGCATTTCGACTGGAGGATTGCCGTACCTCAAGTACGCTGGGGAGCGAATGCATCAGCTCATGTCATCCGGCATATTTTGGCTCCTGGAAGAGTTGGAAGATTTTCGAAAGTCGGGTTCCAGGGAGAGTGTGAGACCAACGGGTTTGCGGTGGTTTGCCCGTAAATTAACGTATGACCCGATTGGGTTTAGAGGGGGGAAGGTTGTTGTAGCTGTTGATTTTGGGCTTTGGGGGGTCGGGTTGGGGGTCAGTTTGACAGTGTTTACATTCGAATTGGCAATGGTTCAAGTTTTGTAGTTTTTTCAAACATTATTGATGGATAGTTTTTGAGTCATCATTCGAGAATTCAAGGCCAGAAAATTTAAGTGTCCAGTCCATCTTCGTGCCGACAGGAACTTATTATTTACTACTAGAACTTTCGTCACCTGAAGTAAAAGCTTCAGTCACGTAAAAAAGCTTACACATAATGAACGCTTCGCAGTTCTACAGTTCCACCCGAAAAATTTGAAGCTTTGTCATCTATACTTGTGACGAATAGAAAACCTTTGAAAGAAAGGGCTTCTTTGATGACAAAGTACCTGAAAATGCTCAGTTATAATCTTTATTGATTGTTTGCTGTTATATTATTGACATGTAGCCACGTGGAGAACCAAATTCAATTCGACCTTCCATGTTCAAAATGACATTCAAGTGTCCAACTGAATTTCAAGTTGCCAAAATCATTTCAATTTATTCCAAGTTTTGATGACCTGACGCTGGATTCCTTTTAAAACTTCAGGTTGTTTGCCAAGTCACCTCCAACCGGGGTAGAAGTACCTCAAACTCATTTTAATTAACCTAAAAGTTTAATGTGTTGTCACCTGCAAATAAACCGGATGGTCGCTTTCAAAAAGTAGCTTTAGAGTTGAGGGCGTCATCATCTGGGCGATTATGGAACCATACATATAACCTTCGGAGGATGAATTCAGAAGGCCGTATAAAATCAATAGATTTTGCCCCGCCAACATGTCATTTCTGCATCAAGCATGGCAATACTCACTCTTGTTGTAGAATCAAGAGAATGAGAATACTGTTCTTGAACGGAGCTAATGTGGCCTTTTTGAAGGTTGAGCTCAACTTCCACAAACTTCAAAGTGATTCGACAGCATGTCCCGAGTCTCCACTTCTTTTATCTCCTTGACGTGCTGATAGAGAAATGATAGACAAATTGGCGGAATGAACAAATTCATAAAATAGCTAACGCTACCTAAGCAGATGTGGAGTGAAATACTTCAAGTGTTTGCCTTTGACAAGGAAGCATTTGTTGAAAGTACTCCTTGACAGCGCTATTAGTACCCGAAAGGTCCTTGCTTCGCTCAAAATTCCTGTTCGGGGTTCAGACTCGAGTTGGCAACCATCAGTGCAAGTCCTTTTCATCGTTGAAAACTTTGGTTTTCGAAAACGGGATAGATATGATGAAGCGCTACATTGCGAAAAGGCAAGAGGAGCCTAAAAACCAATATTTAACTCCAATTGCCTACAACGTGTTGCTCAAGTCCATCAAACTTGGCAGCAGGCTTCGGGTGCACCCTTTCGTTTGGAACGAGGAAACCCAGCGATGCGAACTGCGGACCGACACTTCAATTTGGTTGATGTTGAGCCTGTTCCTACCAATCGGCAACTTCATTTTCGTCCTCCTGCGGGCGATTCAAACTTTTCGGGACGAAATGGCATTGCCACGTGACGTCATTTTGAGTGCGTTTGGAGTCTCTTACTTTCTCTACCCTGCTTCGGTTCAGCTGAGCACCTTTTTGTATGGAGAAGAAGTTCCGGGATTCATCAACCAAGTGCTCCAGCTTCTGGCAGGTGAAGTCAATTCGGTGTTCGAGATTACGTGTTGGACCCCTCCATTTTGGCGTAGTAGTATAGTGCTTCTCATCTTATGAAGCAAGTTCGAGGTTCTACTGCGGGGATCAGCTGATTACTTGCGGGGGTTGTCCGTTCATGACGGGCGGCACCGCACAAGAGAAGCGATGCCCAAGGTGTAGTAGAGGGACGACGTCTGGGTTATTTCCACCTACTGGATGGTTTTACCCCAGGCACCATCAGTTGGAGGGAGTGCGGGAGATATCCCATGGAAAGATAGTCGCTGCTATCTTAAGTTGAGCTAACAATGGATTCTAGGGTCTGGTAAGAGGAGTTGACAGTGGCACGTCATTTGGTAGACTTTGGTTAAGATTTAAAAAGTGACGTAAAGCTACATATCAGTTTTGTATTACGAATTTGGCAGAGACGCCGATGAAGCATGTCTTTCGATTTATAGAACTGAACGAAAAAGTACCTCCAATGAAGCGGTCATCAAAGCAAAAGTATCCGATCGAAGTCCTCACAGCCGAATTCATCACCTGTGGAATCTATTACGGCTTCCCCGCTATGTCGGTCGCGATGTTCATTTTCGGATTAACGTTTCCGGAAACAAATTTTCTGGTTTCCTCGTTGTTCCAATATCCACATGCGATTGGAAAAGTGTACAAATGTTTGTCTCACTTGTATTTAACTTACGTCATTACGGACTACACGGCAGCAGTTGGACATCTTACAATTGTCGCTGTTGCTTTGGTTTTCCCGCTTCCAGTTGCTTTGGACGCTTTGAGGTAAGCGTGAAACGTTACGAGAAAAGTTTGCAAACATGTTCATTAAACTGTGACCTTGAAACATGTAGCCACAGACCTTTGACCTTGGAAAATATTCATCACTATCGCTGCCTTCAGCTGTGGATCGCGAAGTACAACCGAATCTGTCGACTCATTTGGCCCATAGGCTTGGTTCTTCTCACAAGCTTGTCGACACTGGGAGTTGTTGGGGTCATTCGATTTCCAGGATTTATTGCGTTGGTCACGGGCAGCGTTGGCGTTACTACCTTCAGCCTCTTGTACTGCTATGTACGTTTTTATGGTTGCATTTACGAGAAATCACGGGAGGCTGTCCAGCGCTGGAAGTACCAGGCGCGGGGGCCTCAAATGCACACACTGCGCACGCTTCGGCCAATCAGTATAGCTGTGGGAAGCTATTTTTTCATCGACTTGGGCCTTTTGCTGACTTGTGTGGGCTTAATCTTAGATAATAGTATTACGTTACTTCTTCTAGAGTAGAGCAATTTTGAGCGAAAGTTCGAGAAAGAAACGTATAGAATATTAGCTCTTCGTTTTTGTCATATGTCACTCTTTATTTCATAGTAAAGGATAGTAAAATAAAGTCAGTTTAACTGTTTTTTCCAGAGTTTCTGTCAAGATTTTTGGTCGAATAAATTCCAAGCTTGTCCTTCTTTCCGTAATTTGAACTTGAAACTTAAACCTAGCTTGTACAAATTGACAGTTTGGAGCTTTTTAACATTTACGTGTAGGCTTTGCAATGTTGATTTCCAAAGTTGAATTTACTTTTCGAAAAGCTTTCTCGAGGACTCCACAAAAGTGACCCGCTAGTTAGCTCATCAGTTCTATGACATTGAAAACTTGGGCTGAAGGCGATCGCAGTCGTGGCTATAGGCACGATTTCATATTTAGAACAGAAATTGGCCAATTTCCACCTTATTCTGCCTTTCGCCAACTGGTTGATACCAAAGTCATCTGAAATTTTCAATTCTTCTGGTTGTCTCATTCAATCAATTTAATACAAACATATGTACTAGGCGGCGAAAAAGGTAATGGAAATTCGTTAGTTTTTGAAACAAGAAAAGCATAGAGTATAACCCATCGTTTAAAATTGACGCTTTTAAAGGTAAATAAGATTGAATTCTTCCAGAATGAGTAGCGAAGCAACAATTTTTTGCACTTGTAGAAAAATTGAACTATGAACTTAATGCCGAAGAAAACAATCATATGGTTATTAATATTGGTAATGATGCAACATGTTTTGGTAATTATCCATAAAATGAAGATGTTAAGCTAACCGTGTTCTGCCCTCATTCCTAGCAACCTCAATGGCAGTTGGATTCAACTAAAAAAACTTGGGAAACTTTCATGATTTTTGAGACGTTAAAACTGCAGATTTGTTTGTGAATGCTCTGAAAAAAACAGAGAGTCGCAAATTCATGGACCGTTTGATCCCAAAGTGGAAGCACTTGTTCTGAATTACATAAACGCAAGGGTATTGGAACGGACAGAAGAAGAATAAACTTTAGTTGATATGGATATTTTTAGTTTTAACTTCAGTTTCACTTTGTACTTCCAAATGAGCGGTCGCATTTAATGAGGTCGTTCTGAACTTTACTGTTGTACTTTACATTTGTGGTCGTTCGACTAAAGTGATAAGAACTAGTGAAACCCTATCCTGGAGGATGTTCATGATACCGACTACACCGCCGATGAGAGTATCGTGCGTGATGTTAATGGTGAAAATGTGTATATTTGGGATGACGAGTCTTCTGATGATGATGATGTGATGAGTCTTTCTGAAGCTGAAAGTGAGATTGAAAGGTCTAATGACCAGGCCGGTGATGTCTCGACTGGGGAGAGACCTGGTACTAGTAGTTCTAGATTTGGAATTTTCGGAACGGCAAGAAAAAGAAATTATGAGAACGCCGTTGAGACTTGAACAATGAATGACTCTCGATATAAAATATTTACTGCTCTTAAAAGTTTGAGTAGACGGGATCTGCAACTGGGCATTCGGCAGCTGAGACGTTGCTATGACATCGCGAAAGCTGAAATACTACTTCTGAAAGACGCCTTACAGACATTCTCTGGTGACGAAAAGTATTCAAAGTAGGGGTAAGAAGTCATTAGTGTGTGCAACAAAATGAACCTCAAATATTTCAAAATTCTCACCACCATTTCCACCCTCGCACCCAACCCCTAGCAATGCTAAAGGCATATGCTCACCCCTCAAAGCCTCCCACCCCTCCGCCCCTCTCTGCGGCTCTCGTCTCAAGCCGCCACAGTCTGAAACGATTTTTTTTCGCTGCCACCTAGTTCCACCTAGCGACAAGAAAATAAAGTACAAACTTTGCTTTTTTCTCACCCACACCTTGAATCAGTATTGGTTTGTTCAGAAGCCGGCGGCAAAAGAATATTGAAGCTCAAGTATCAAGTGACATTAAAGCTAATCAAATCAAATCAAAGTGTCTGGTGAAATTAGTGAGTTGGCTAATGTGGCTAATAGGCGAAAGTGAAAAGTTGTAAAAGCTGAGTCAGCTTCAGACTCAGAGGGGGATATTGAACGAGATATCAGAAAATACAGACAAGATCTTATTCAAGCTAATGTTGAATCCAATGAGACTAGAAAAAGTAAGGTTCCGAAATTTCAAATCACTACGGAAAAAGTTTCTTCTGAATACTATTCCAACCGGTCATCTGGATCAGTCAAATTGGCCAACGGATGTGCAAAGAACTGAATGCCCGGATATGAGAGTTCAACACAAAATGCCACTTGGGCTACCAAGAAATTTGAAGTATCGCTGGGCCAAACTGAGTATCCGCTGTCGTCAAGAATATATGGTTGTCACTTATGCTCAAGTTTCTCTCAGGTCAAAGATGAAAAAACACGTGTTATTTTGTAAAATTTTGAGAGAGGTATAATATTTGGTTCCATCATCTAATATGGGAGTCGGTAATTTTGAAACTTTTAATTCCTTTTAGTGTTGTTTTTCGGGTTTTTTTCCAGATCAGTTAGAACCCTTGGAGATCGAAACCGCTAGTAAAATCAATCGGTTCTTAATTGTACTTTGGCCGAACGTATTCCAACGCCTGAGCTTCATCCAGGCCTACGAGCTTCGTGGAAACGCTTTCATGATCATCAACAGGAATTTTTTTCATCGTGAGTACACCGGTATTGGGGGTCAATTACGAGACGCTGAAGGGTCAAGTGTTGACGGAAACCGTTGACATTGCATCGTCATGTCGTCAGGAAGTGACAAGTTTCAATTGTTTGTTATGGGACAAAAAGTGGTCAAAACATTGCATGCAGCCCAAGCTAATAATACAATTGCTGATAATGTAATTGCTTTGTCGCTTTCGTCGCTAATTGTCGCATTTGCAACATCAGCCACTTACAAAATCCCGACTCGACTTTTCATCGGTATTAACCCATTTTAACTGAACTAAATCTTAATACCTAATCATAAATTTACAAACATTATTCCTAATTACAGTTCTGGCTCTCCTAGCCTTTATCCTCATTTGGAATGGCATGAACGCCTACCAGGTCCTGAAAGAGAAGAATTGGTGTAGCCTCTCGGGGAGTTTACTGAAAAACCTCCCATCAATGACGTTCCGGAACTCGTGTTCCAGTGCGCAGTTATAGGCGGCAATCATTGCAGGTGGATTAAGACAGCGAAACGATACGGGAATGGTACATAGTGAACCACAATTAGGCTGTTGAACGTGACCTCCCTATGAGGGTTTTCTAAAGACAAGGCCAAAACGGTGCAGTCGCGATCGTCAGTTCTGTCTCCAGGATATGACACCGGCAGAACACCGGCGTGATCTGCAGATTGTCGTTCCTGGGTATCCTTGTCCCACGTCCTTTCGACTCCACGAAAATTTCCATACCAAGTTCAGCTCGGGTGGATACAGAAAAAGGGCGACCATCAGACAAGCCAAAAAATATTCTTGTAGAGACGGTAGAAGGGTCTTCAGCTCGTGCTTTTGTGAGCTGGAATGCAAGAGAAAATATGAGGTATCGCTCATAAGTATTTGAAAAGCGTGGACAATAAATTACCTGGTTTGCACAAAAATTACGTCATTTGTCACAGGCAGATTTCTTTTGTAAACCGATTTTTGCCAGCCGAAAAAACGCTCGAATGTGTATACCGTTTTCTTCTTCCCGTTGTTCGATTGACAGGGCCACCGGCAGCTAGCGATGACCCGTGGATACTTTTGCGACCGTCGTCGTCACATGACTGCTTGGCTCTTGAACCTCAGCAAAAAAACCTTGTTTTTAGAATCATAAGGTCAACATTATTTTTTAAATCCTGGATCAATTAAAGTGACAAACAGTCCAGCAAACAGTCCACACGTCATTCAATCTGAATCCAGTCCAGCTTTTGGCATTTTCCCGCTCAACTTGGTGCATTCGCTTATATGTACTTACGGCGTCCGTGCCTGGCTGTTCGGGGCTACACCATTTGTTGCATACACACATATGCACTGCTTGGACACCGGGCGTTTGAACTCTTTGGCGGGAAACAAGGATATCCATGCGGTATGCATGTATATATCAGAGTCAAATATGACTGGCGGAGCCTACAGTATTGAAGTGTTGTTGCAAAAACAGGGAACTTATGGAGAAACCGCAGTTGCGGAAGTGTCCTCCTTGGTGCAAAAATATTTTATCCGGCGCCTGGCTTCTTCGATCCATTGCCAGCCCCAAGGAAGGCCTCGTAAGTTCGGCTGCGACGGATCCAAAGTGTCCCACAGCGGATATGATTGCCTTACGACAACTCTGGAATGTGTGCCAGTGAATCCGAATTCTGTAGCGAATGTCAAGGTCGTGCTAGAACGGATTCGGGAAACTTTCTTAGACACCCGTAAATGGGTGGTTGTAGTCTGTGACGCGATCCCGTACAAAGCCGGCTTCGACATTGTGAGCAACACTGCTGCTTGCGCTCAATGTGACTGACGCGAAAGTCATCCGAGCACATCAGTATTTGGAACATCACGTGACTGCAGAAGAAACGGTGGTCACTTTAAGGTACTCCCTTTTGATCTTACGACTGGGTAACGGCCACGTTCAGATCAATTTAGTTCGCTCCAAAAGCACCGTTAGGGTCCTTTTGTTTTTTTCTCATTTTAATGAAATGACCTTTATTTTTATGAAGGGAAAATGGGAACCTTGAAGATGACTGAAGCATTTGAGGAATACTTGACGAAATGGTTTTCTCTTCTTCTTTTTCCCAGCCGGATGAGGAATGTCGTCACCGCGCCCCAATTTCCATAAACATTGAAGTTGGACTTGACTATTATTTTCCCTTGAATTCTCGACCATGGAGGAGCATTGTGAGTTTAGTTCTCAGTGCGGCTCAAAAATGCCACCAAGGCCTAAAAAGCTAGAAAAGTGCCAGTGACAACAAGTGTTTCAAAACATTATTCTGGTAGCACACAAGAAACGTTGTGCATGCTGATGGATAATGAGGTCATTGACGGCATTAGCGTCGGCCATTTAGACCGACGCAATTGGCCAAGTGATACTGAACGGATTTGAGAGCCGGTCGCAAAGAATGTGCAACTTGATATGAAACTGGAATATAGCGCTAGCAACTGTTGTAGACCTGAAGGTATTGACGTCGTCGGGTACCGCGGCATTTCAAAAACTGCTAGGAAAGGCGCGGGGAATTCAGGGCTGCGTCCGGTTGTCATTAATCCAAAAACTGTTGGTACGATGTAATTTTGTGATTAATTTAATGTTATTGGCACACCAATTTTTGTTCAAGGTTATAATTTTATATTTTTTGGTTGAAAATCAAGTGGAAGGAGGATAGACTAAATCGGATTATGGATATCTGCTGACCGGACTGGCCAACATTTCTCAACCTGCTACTTTTCAGAAGGGGAAGAAGACTTTCCATTTCGTTTCCCGATTCATTCATACCAAGAAAATCAAGCTTGCTGATGTGAAAGAAGACTTTGACTAGGACATTCCTGGTGTTCAAAGTTGTCTGTGGAACCGAAGTGGA
The DNA here is from genome assembly GCA_034698345.1 of Sphaeridia pumilis. Taxonomy (NCBI): domain Eukaryota; kingdom Metazoa; phylum Arthropoda; class Collembola; order Symphypleona; family Sminthurididae; genus Sphaeridia; species Sphaeridia pumilis. The sequence goes on along the minus strand of JAQGBJ010000738.1, from coordinate 6,765 downwards.
AAAGTCGTGGGACTGGTGCTGAATGTTGGCGGCAAGCTTATGCTTGTAGACAAAATGAAACCAATCAATCTTCTGAAGCCATTTTGGTTCAGCGACCGACTTGGTAAACAATAGCTTGGCTGGCAATTTGACTGATTAGAGTGGAAATCTTGTTTAGAAAATTAATAACTGTTTTTGTTTACTGGTTCCGCTAAAACACCTTCTTGTTCGTCAGGCTCATTGGAGGCGTCATCCAAGGCCAGCAGTGACTCCATTTCGCCAGAATCTGTGTGTGAGACAGGAAATGCGAGTGATGATAGTAGTAATAATCATCAATTGGTTTTAATACGGCTAATGACAAATCTTCTCCAGCCGTGTACTGACTGCAGAAATGGTTTGTCTTCCCGCATTGTCAAGGATGTAAGTAGCTTTGTTTACTGATATATGTGTATTGTCATGCATAATGAACGACTCAGGTTTCATGTTGATGCGCTTTAAAACCAACATTCATATTACTATGATGAAATTGGTCATGCAGCGGCGGACATGACGACGACGATAGCCAGCAGGGACCAAGTGGGGCTGGAAGTTGTGGAGGATCGGCGAGCGACGACGACGATGGCCAGCCTGGAATAATGCTAATGTTGTGTGTGGTGTTCAAATATTTTACGATGCTGTGTATTGTTATATGATCGAATGTGAAAAGTCCTACTGATCTATTTTTCAGTTGCTTTTTGAAAATAAAATTCATGTCCAACTTTACAAACTTAAATGCTGTTGATTTTGCCTCCAGGGGCTTTTAGACATTTCATTCAGTCAAAGGTATACAAAGTTGCACTTGACATTAGCACTAATGATTCAGCCAGACATGAACTGAAAATTGCTATAGTAAACGGACATGAGCTAACTCCTCAAACTGTAAATTTCGACACTGCGTTGAGAAGCTGATTGTCGGATGTTTAAAGTCGAGGACAGATACAGGGTGCTCCCTTCTAAATTCCATATCCAGGGTGCTTGCTTCAGAAAAAGCAATATCTAGAGTGCTTACTTCAGAAAAGGTCATATCCAGGGTGCTCACTTCGGAAAACGTCGGGCACAGGGTGTTTCTTATAGAAATTATCAGATACAGGGCGCTCGTCATAGAACTGAACAGATGCAGGGCGGTTTAGATCGAAGGGTCACTAGTGTTTTCCTTTTGTCTACATTATATAAAATGATTGTGGTACCATCATAATCCAAAGTGTTCTCAGTCGATCAGCGACATTCTTGTCTTGGACATATTGAATCTGATAACAGCTAGTGACAAGCCATCGATTTCCTTTCTACACACATTCCGTAGATTTCTTAAATGTCGATATCTGTAGTGGACCTGTTGATTGAATCTCGACGCCTTTGAGTTTATATACAGTTTCTGATAGTCAATTATGATCAAAGTGAGGGTATCTGGCTTTGAAGTAGGTATTTTCTTCTTTTAACGTTGCACACAATTCATCTATTTTATTTTCCAGAAATAACTGATTTTGGACGTCACTCAGGACGTACAATTCGGTTACTATTTCTCAATCCATGTGGAGATAGTTTCAAGTGACTTGCTGACATGTGCGAGTATCAGCAGTTTCAAAACTTCGCGCCATTGAGTAGTAGAGTAAAACCATCGAGTATGGAATTGAGTCATTGATTAAAGAGCAATTGAATATAAATTATCTACATTATGAAAGATTTCTCGCTAAAGTTCAACTAGTACTAAAACCAGTTGATATTTATATCTACTGCGTCGTCCACCAACCTCGCTCCAACACGACGAAGGAGTCCGAAAGAATGTGGTCCTCCTCCAACGACCAACTGTGGGAGTTCTTCCTGTAAGATCACTTGGGGTCCCACTCGTGCTTGAGGCTCTGTTTCCAGGCAAAATTGGGGTTCTTAGCGAGCTCCTCGGTGAATCGCTTCCCAAAGCCGTTGGACGTTTTTTACTTCAGGTCTGGTCCATCCGTACCGCCACGAATATGCGACCCAGATTTTACAGTTGTAGTAAAGGTGCTCATGATTCATTCAAGTTCAGCCACAATTGACATTATACTGAGGACACACAGTGCTCAGTTTAAAGTCACTAAAAATTTCACTCCCAAGATTAATGAAACAGCTTTTCTGGATAACACACAACGTGGATCCAATGGCTTTCTATCCACAAGTGTTTAATTTAATTTATAGAATAGCGAATAATTTCTTATTGTTTTACCCTATATAAAAAGCCTGCAAATTTGCAAATTGATCCATCAGCAAAGCTTCAACTCCCATCAAGACAAGATGTCCAATCTACTGTCTCGCCAAAAGAAACCCGAGTTCCAGAACCCCGGAAAGCCAACCGTTTAGCGCTAAACGGTCTGTATTTAACCGAGTGCAATCGCTTTATTTGCTGTTATACACGCGATTATTGTATCGATTTGCCGATTATTCGCTCAATGCTTGAAAGGATAGTGCTATAGCAAACTGGAATTATCCGCACTTCATACCAGATCGTTTCCATGTGCAGCAATTTTCATTAACTGGGGTGCAATTTATACAAGTTGAGAATCTAAGGTGCGTTTGTTTTATTCTAATCGGAAGAGTCGTTTCTTTGCTATGCGGACTGAAATGAACAAGCGTTTGCAAACAGTAAGTGGGCAATCATCAGGAACAAGAATTTAGAACAAAAATGTGTTAAGCAAAATAACAAGAAATGCTATTCACAAGATCGAACAAGAAATGGAAATGAAAATTGAAAAAACAACGATCCGTGGTGGCGGTGCCGGTGGCGATGGATGACTTGCTGAAGCAGTTGCACATCCCCGCCAACGTAATATTATATACACGTTCGTTCTGATTAACAACAACACTAAAGATCCAAGTCCAGCTTGATTATAGATAAAAAGTATACAAATGAGCGTCACCAAAACCATGCTAACAAAAACTAGAAATACTGAACACGCCGTAATTGGTATGTAGAAAACGTTGGTAAACTACGCTGCAGCGTCAAGGTGAACTGTGTAGCCGTCATCTACACAACGGTAAAAACTTTCAAGTACCCAAAAAGGATGAGCTTTTTGACCCGCGAGTTTCTGCAAGAAATATGGAGTATGTAGACGGTATAAACACAATATTACTAGTTTTACTTTAAACAGTGATTCACCTTGTTCCCAAAAAAAGCATTTCGGTGGTCAAAACTGACAAAGAAATGGCATTTTAATTGATGGAATTAAGAGCACGAGCATGAAATAATTTCAACATTATCAGCAACAAGACTGTCAAATCAGACGGATTTCAGCGACGAGTGATGAACTCAATAAAACCTCATGGCTTCACTGCTTCATTCAAACACATAGAGTGGAATACCTCGGATTATTGACTACACAATTGCCAGCTTCCTTGACAGAGTTAGTGCTGTGTTGATTGCACGTCCGTATTGAGGAGCTGTTTCCTCCATGATAGATCGATGTAACCTTGCGGTCATACCGCATGTCATTGGTGTTCGGGCGACGAGAGACGAGGATCATGCAAGTTTCCAGAAATATGTCAATGAAAAAAACCTCATGGGACCATGAAGAGCAGCATTTTTGGACATGGTTTGTAGTTGATTTGCATGGCAGCTTCATTTTAATCTCCTGCTGTGTTCTTAAACGCTGGTAATTGTTGTGCATACCTTCAATTTCAAGTTTTAGAGTCGCAGTCTGCTACGCATAAATTGATCTCCATCTGTTTTGTTTACTCGTCAATACGGTCTTCGGGGTTTTTGCTAATGGCAATTAGTTTCAAAATAATGTTTAAAAAGGGATGGTGTTAATACTGGTACGTTTAGTTCAAGTTTTTCACAAATTGGATTGTCGTTTAGGTGGGATTTGAAATTAACTGGAATGACATATATAGATCAGATTGCATGTTTTAAATTTGTTGACTTCTGAAAAACTTCCTCTGCAATTATCGTTTTAATGTTCTAGCTGTAGTCATATCTATTTCCTACTCTGCGACTTAAACTTGCTTGCACATGATGAAGTCGTTCATATGCGGTAATTCAGTGTACTTAAGGTTTTGTGCAGGTGGGTTACACATTTACGAAAAATTTGTAAAATTATTCACTTTCCAAATATCAATAGATTACCTGAATCATCATTATAAATATTTGTAGTAAATTATGATTCATTTTTTTTGCTAACCGAATGTTCGTTAAACAATTAATAACTTTGAAAGCTATTTAATTATCAGCACATATGCAGTCATTTAGTACATTTCAACTTGCTCGATGTTCTTGCATCTCCTCCCCAAACACGAAACCTCGGATCCGTTGTTCAGAAAGATGCGACGCGAAAACGAGAACATGAGACCCGTTGTTTAGCCTGCCTGAAGGGGGCGAACAAGAGAGGTAGATCCGTTGTTTGGGTAATGTACCGTTTGGGCCCGCATAAATGTCCCTTAATGCACTTCAAAAATATTACGAAGTAGCGAATCATGTTTCTTTTGCCTTGAAGAACGAAGTTCAACCGACAAAACAAACGAGTTTGTTCATGTGCTCATTTGACTTGTTCATTTTCAACGTTTTGTGCTATTTAAATTAGATACATAGGTACTTTCGGGCGGCTGATTCAGTATTAAATATATTGCCTCCGGAATACCAGTATCTATACAATATCAATATTTCATCGGAGGTGTATATCAATAACGATAGCAATACAAATTATTGGTATCGGCATTTAATATTGATATTTTATATGAATATCAATACAAATTTAGCATCCCTGGTTTACATAATTCAAAGAAATGTCAAAATCTAAAGCCTTTCTTGCGATCGAGCTCATTCGGTTCCAGTTCTGAAGTACGGTGTTTTCTCATTCTTGAGCCTTTCCTTGACATAACTTATTTGTTGAGAAGCGTTGCCAAAACTTCAACAACTTGAAATGCAAAACTTGAATGTACAAACAAGAAATAAACACTTGCAAAAATCGATTTCTCCAACAGCTCAAGCACTCTTTTTTAGCATTCCGAGATTACTGAAAGAGAGAGACTCTTTCGCCTGGAATTTGGCATTACGTTTTAATAAAAGATGTTCGATGAATCGCTTAGCACCGATACTTCAATCCAACACCGGTTAGCTTCGCTATTCCGTTGCTTTTGCAGCTCTGCGGCCTAAAAAATGAAACTTCTTTCACTAACTCTAGTTTTTGTATTGATTCCAGTATCAGATTCCGCACTTTTGTTCCCCTTCCAGCACAACCCACCCAAAGTGCTCGGCGTTTCCGAAGTCCTCAACTCCTTCGACTGCCTCATCGAAACCCTAATGGACGAACCCTTTTTCGAAATTGCAAAATCCACCAGCCCGATAATCATCAAGACTTCTCAACTATCCACCAGTTCCTACTGGAAGCAGCTCAAACGCCGCGACCCCAGCGCACACCGCCACTCCAGCTGCCTCATAGTTCTGGTTTTTCTAGGCGCCCAAAACACCTTGATTTCATCTCTCAACCTTGTCCTCAAAGACCTAAATTTGAGATTACCGCCCATATTTCCGCGATACCGAATAACAGTTTGTGACACCGATTTGTGCCAGTACCCCCGAGGAGTTTTCAACTATGAAAAAGTCGATGCTCAGTTCCCAGATTTCAACCCAGCTTTGGCTTTTCAGTTGATTCATAATTCCAGTTCAGTTACCCACGGCTACGCTTTGGTACCCAAAAATTGCAAAACCTCTTCAGCTTTTCACGCCCACTTCAGAGCGCTCTATTTCGACTGCAGCAACCATTTCCGATGCCACTCAAACATGGTGACCGCCGCTGACAACCTCTTTGATTTCGGACGCTCAGTTTCATGGGAGGCGCAAACAGCTTTCCGGAACGTGGAACTTTCCCTCGGTCCTCCGTTGCAAAATCTCCTGGTTACTTCGACCGCCGCTGAGGTCGCCAGCATCCTTTTGGAAGGCACCAACTCTTCAATCTGGGCTCCGCAGGGGCTGCTGAGCGACAAGTGCCCTCTGGCGGTGAATCCGTTTATAAAATCTGATATCGGCAATCATCCAACAAGGAAAGCTAACGTGTATAGTCAAGCAGAAATTATCTTCACGGGCCATAAGCTGCCTTACGCTTTCTTCACGACAGATGTCGCTGCTTCGAGTGATGCTTCGTCGCCATTGCAAGTTTTAATCGATCCTCTCGACCTTGCAGTTTGGTGTTGGGTGCTGGCCTCAACAGTGGTTTTTACAATCGCGTTATGCTTTTTGGAAGAAAACCCGACTTCATGGCAAATTGCTTCAAAATTAATGTTCAAACTTATTGTATCTTGGCTTGATCAGTACGATTTCGCTAAACCTCGGAGGACATTGAAGATTTTTGGGCTTCTTGCCGCCTGGTTTTTGACCCTTTTCGTCCTTGGTCAGTACTACAAAGGCCACTTTAACGTGAACCAAATTTCGGCCATAACCTACTACGCCAAAACCAAGAGTATTAGCCAAGCTTTTCGAAACAACTTCGACGTCCGACTGGTTCTCGACGAGAATACAGTGGAACCTCTCGATAGTGGTAGCTGACGGGGAAGAGGGTATTTCACCACTATTTAGAGGTTACCACTACTCCAAATAACAGTATCATTGCCATTAATCGGAGGTGACACTAAAAGTGAAGATTTAGGTGCCAGTTTTAGCTTGCATACAATCTCGTCAGCTGATAGAATGACTAAAACGTTGAATTTTAGTAAGCAGAGCGTTGTTACAGCTCGAAAAAGCGGCCGTTGCAGCTGAAAGTCATACATTTTGTCACATATGAGGCT
>JAQGBJ010000737.1:0-32958 GCA_034698345.1 Sphaeridia pumilis | reverse complement strand
TCCATCTCATCCACCCAACTCATAAAACATTTCACCATCATGAAACATGTTTCCAAAACTTTCTCCCTCTAACCAACACGACTCTACCCTGCGAATCCAACTCTACTAAATGATCGCCAGGACCAACTTTCCTCCTCAATCACTCCTCTACTAAACTATATACATCTTGAACAAACTCGAGCCACATACTCCTGCTCCAAGCCCACCAACCAAACTATATGAAAACACACAAAAACCCTTTTGAGAAAAGTCTTTTCAAACCCCACACACCTATAATTTCTTCCCAACCTTTGTTTTCAACTTTGACATCATCACACACCAATAGCTCCTCCACCAGCTTGCCAAAAACTTTCACGACAATCGGACACCGCATACGGCGGCATTTGCCACCTCATCAACTCTTCACCAGAAAATGTGAACACACATGTTTCGCTTCATTATCCACAAGTCACTTGAGTCACCAGCAGCAATTGCTAGCAGCATTTTGGTGGCGACTTTTTGATACCACGTGCGTGTCGAAAAATGTGATTTTTGATCAAGTAAGGTTGTGTGATTTTTTCGGAAGCCTCCGTCCATACCTTTTGGTCCCCGTTCCAGGATCCGTTACGTTCACAAGCACATCGTCGACAGCGACTGTCGGAACGAGGGTCTCCTCCTCGTCTTTCCCTTCTCGGTCCTCCATCTAGAGAAGAGTTTCGGAATCACCCGGGTATCACAACAAGCTTTCACTGCTTTCCCCTACGCTCCACCACTGTCGAGCCCAGAACAAGACTCTTACACTGAGTGAATGAGCAGTATAGCGGATTCTTTCCCGCACTTGCTCCACCGATACAAAACACGGACAACTTGTGGTGTGTGTGTGTATAAATATATATCTTTGCGGGAACGCGCAACAATTGTCACTGACACATGGACCGACTGAGACGACCGCTTTTGAATTCCTCACTCGGCTGACCACCACATTGGCCGAATAAATCAAGTGGAGAGAAGCAAATTCCCTCGCAACACAGTTTATACACCCTGTGTGCGTTTGCCAAGGCGGAAAATTAGAAAAATGTTTTGTATCGATCCCACAACGAAGGAGTAGCGCTTGTCGTCCCTACTTGCGTGACGACCAAGTTGTTGTTGTACTTTTGAGCATATGTAACTACCGCTGGCACTCAAGACGGGCACGCCGAATCTCCTTTCTCAGCAAAACTCAGCAACAAACTGGGGGTAAATATGGGGCCAGCAAAAAGTTTTGACTTGCCATGCAGCTGCGGCATATACGTGAATACCTCGGTCGCTCGGGCTCATGCAATCAAGCAACTTCCCTTCGTTTCCATTACCAAGCTCCTGCTCACCTGAGCTCCTCCGTCGTCGGCGGCGCTAGAAACGGCAACGACTCCACTCTCATTACTCGGTTCCCACAAAAGCCCAAGTAACGCTTAAATCACCACAAGAAGACACAATGTTATAACTCTTTCCTTCTCGAATTTGTTACGTGGATGAGTCCAACGTACTTGTATATACACTTGTGTCTACTACATAAATGCGTATCCTCCTCATCACCACGGCCAACAATAAGTCCTCCATCCACCACGTTGGAGCATCCTATGTACGCATAAACACGCAACAAGAAAGAACAACAAAACAAAACAACAAAAGGCCTCGTAGCATTGTGTGCATTCGTAGCTCTGCTCTTCTATATAGCACTACTCCCTTTCCTATCGTTTGTTGTTACACGGTTAAAACGCCAGCTTAAATTGATATTTATCCCCTGCGGTATCCCACTTGGATGAGAGTCTTTTTCGGATATACTTTTGCTATCCCCAAAGGATAAACTGGAAATATATAAACATGGCGTATAATAATACAAGTGTATGTAATGCATTCGGTTTCCTGGCTTGTATTCTTCCAGCCGTTTCAACCCTCACTCTCGTTTTATCCATCGAGCCAAATGGAGTCAGAGCATGCATTCACGGATATAAAACAGGTCCAATGCTTCCTTGCCTTCACCTGGATTCCACCCCTGCTCAAATTCAAAATGCAGACAACAGAAGCTCTTACTGCATACATACACAAAGACAACAAGAACAAGACTTGCATTATTGCATATATATACCCATCATGATTGGGCCTGAATTCACCAGGTGGATTATCATCCCCCGCCTGTGTTGTGCACCAATCTCTCATCGCACCTGTTCAATTTTTAGCTTTCCTTACAATTTGGACGACGGCGCCTTCCTCTTACAATCCCCCGCGTCAGGACTTTTACACTAAAACACGACTTGTCAAGGTGACAAAGGCACGACAAGGAAGCACATGTGGAGAATAAATGCCGAGCCATTTATAAACCGCAACGGGCAACTTTTGTACTCTTCCAAAGGCAACAAGACGCCATGTGCATTGTAATGTAATATAGCAAGTCGCCATTAATCTCTCACAGATTTCCATCCTTCCAACAACACCATCTCCTCAATGTTTCTTGTCCCATCCCTCCAAATACGACGACATTCATTTTGTACTTCTTTTGTACACGCGCCCCGAGAACAAATAACTCGACCTGCTGAACATGACTACCGACCAAGTTTTTAACATGCGAGTAAATGTGCTAGTCGACTTGTTCACCCGACGAAAAATAATTAACCAATCTTTAAATAAATCTCTTGCACGCAACGCTCCTGCTTTCACTTTTCATTTCCCTCTGAAAAAGCAGAGTAACTGGGTAAGAGCAAAGTTTCTTTCTGTGTGAATTCCACAAATTGCTTCTACTCCTCTCATACAGGCTCTTTACAAAGTACGCAATTTCCTTACAAATTCTCTCCATAGCCGCCATACTTTCTCACACACAAATTTCATACAGTACCCGCTGAAACGCAACGTTATTTCCGTAATGGCCCAACTGCCTAATTATTGTATACGAGCTTTCCCATTAGTAAGCCTTCTCATTTACTTGCTTTGTGAAACATGCTCGCCTCCTAGATATTTTTCCACCGTTTCCTCCTTGATCCCGGCTCCACCCGGCTCTTTCTATTGATTACTTTGTAAATGTACAGGTGAGACCTGAAACTTGTAATTTTGGTAAACGACGATGCTATAGTCTGATGATTGCAGTTCTAGTTTTGTCTGATATGGCAATGCAACTTGTTGCCGGTGAAATATTAGATGCTTTAGAAACGTAGCTGTTCCGCTAACGGTTTTGGTGATTGATCGCTTCCACCGTACATTGATACTGTGCAAACAAGCGGGCTTTTTGGTCATCATGTATGCTACGGATCAGAAGAGACTTACTTGGCGTTCTTGGGAAACTTGGACGCGTAGTTGCAACACCATTTATGAACTGGAGGCTGCTGGAACCAAATGAAAGAAGGCGGGCGCTCAGTAGCTGTGACTGTCCGAGATCCACTCCCGTCTGGGCGCACCTGAAATACATCAAAGACGAATTGGTCAAACTTAATTTAAAAACTGGTTTGCGATTTCAAGAGGATTGAGGTGTAAAACACGTGCAAGTCCTTGGCTCTACCTTTACCTCTGTACTTGGCGGGGCAATGCTACCTGCATGGTTACAAAAAGTTGGAAACCAAGATGAAGTTCCCCACCTACGCAATGCCCGGATATTTCTTCACTCGCATTTCCTTCTCCTGCGCCTCCTCCCTCTTTGCACTTTCATTCATCACCGTTAAAGACATGTTTACAGATTTGACGAAACGAGATAGAGCGCATTTGCCACTTTTATGACCACCCAACATTAAAATCTCTCGTCAAAAAGATTCTCGCTCCTTTCTTCTTTATATACAAATTCGGTCCAAAACACTCAAGTAAGCTTGGAGTATGTTTGTCGTTGAAAATGGAAAATGGTGGTATAAACCTTGACTCGATGACAGGGCTCAGGGTGATGCTGATGAAAAATGCATGTGAATCCTTCTCGCAATAATAAACACCCTGCGATCTCAAAAACTGTTGCAGCATGACTTTTTGGAAACTATTATTCATGAATAATGTCTTATTTTTCACTTTGTCTTCCCTCGTCAATGAATCTTTTTAATGGGATTCATCCATCGTGCCCATACTGATACAGTTTTTCATTAGTGTGGCCCTTGAAAAAGCTCACTTAAAACCCGAGAATTTTGGTCATTTCACGAGAATCTCTATTACACCGAGATAGCTGCAATTTCTCTTTCGAACAACTCCTGCAAGTCAGCTCTTAATTAATGATTTCGTATAGGAGTGGCGAATGTGTAGTTTCACAATATGCAGTGTATATGATATATCATATGCCCAGCTTCATCATAACTTTGCTTTGTTATCTCGGTATGCTGAAAACGCCCAAGAAACTTTACAATACTGACTGAATACTTCAAGATCAAAGCCGCGACATGTAACTTTTCCATCTCTCACTCTCTCTCTCTCCCACGCCATAAACCATATTTTCAAGCATCAGTTGTTCTGCCAAACTTTTGTGGTTCACATCAAATTTGAACCGTCCAGATAACAGTATAGTACTACAAGGACTTGGAAGAGAAGACGAAGCAATGTTTTATATTTCAGCACATCTCAAGTCGTAAATTGAAGATCCACCAAGTACACTCCCACAAGGTTACTAAATGTCTTTCCCCTCTTATTTTTGTTGATCTATGAAGGAGAAAGCGTGGACGGTAATGTGAAAGTTGAAGGAGAGAACAAACTACGGCAAGGCCACATAAATAACCCATGAGCCAAGTCATACAGGAAGGAAAGTAAAGAGTGATCATTTCTCACTCTGTTGCCGCCAGAGCAAAAGAGTGAAAAACAGTAGTGCTTTTCTTGAAAAATTCCTTGTATTCATCCCTAAGCAAGTGTACAGTGTGTAGAAACCGGAGAAAGAACGAGTGAGGTGATTACACCACCGCATTATGTTCCTTCTTTCATCAAGTCTTCTTTTTTCCCTTTTATTCCCTTTCTACTACACTAGTCAATAATTGTATTTATCTTGGACTCTTCTTTCTCCTTCGTCCACACCACACATGCCGTGCATACCTGCTGCTGACTACGGGGACAAACAACACAAGAATTCCATTTAGCTCTACTCACTCGAATAAAATTACCATTCGGGGCTACTGTTACTCCTGTAACAGTAGCGCCAGAGCGACCAGAGGCAGGTCAAAATTTATTATTATTTCACCCAACATTTCCACACTCATTAATCCTCCTGTAGCCTATATATGTATATATTGCCCGGCTCTTTTATTGCTGTCCCGTCTACTTTACTGCTCTGAACAAATACAACGCCTCGGACTTGCCCTTACAGTCAGTTTAGTAGCCTCCTGGAGATTTCGATAAATGTGTGTACTCAAATAGCTGTTCAAGTACCATTAAAGCTTGGTATTATTACATACATGGCCATTCTGGACACTCTTGGTTCTAGTCGTCAGACGGTGCGACGTACTGAAGCGCCAAGCGGCTATTCAGGAGAACCACACACCTCCGGTTAGTAACACCGAGGCCAAGGAGATGGCTTTTAGGGCGCCGGGTAGAATTTCGTCCTTGTTTTTTTGCCTACTCGCCGAATACACAAATACTGTAGTTCAGTCTGTGAGAGCAGGGAGAGAGCCAGGCGTGTGGAACCGGGAAATGCAGCCAACTGCATGCATACTCGAGAAGACGCGTCGGAGAGTCAATTGCGGGTTGCACTTTCACCCTCGTTTCTCTAGCTCGGAGCTGTCAGCGTTTGGCGCGTGCCGGAATTCCACGCAGGCGTCGACCACAAGTAAACATACAGGAGCAACCAAAGACCAAGAAGCAGCTGGCTGGAAATGACAACAATTTTAACCAACACAATTCCCTTTGGAAGTTTTGCCAGTTGACGTTTCATGGAACTCACGTCTTTGCACATTTTTCAAAAGTCTCGAGTTACTTTGTTGAGTTCACTACGACGGAACCGCACTTCTTTTATGGGATCAAGACGTATTAGTCGGAGATTTACCCGGATTTTTTAATGCCTCCGATTTTTTTTATTTCCTAATAACGCTCTCACCTGATAATCGACTTGGCGTCAATCACAAGAGTAGACATCCAGAAGCCAGAAGATATATTAGAACACGACGTGGAGACAAAAGTTTTACAAATTCAATTCCGCCCTAGAAGCTAACCGAGCTAGCTATTAGTATGCACGAATGCACAACTTGGATAGAACAAACCTATAATTAAAGTCGCAGTTTTCTCCGAGCATGGTGGGTTCATGGGGTGAACCATTTCCGTTCATTTCCCCTCCTTCATTCATAATAAATGGGTTGCCAGAGCCACAGCAATCATAACAACTTGTACAGCTGAGCCCGCGACATCGACTGCGTCCTTCTATTTCAAAGTTTGTCTTTTGCAAATAAAAGCCTTCTTCTGCTTCTTTGCATGCAAAGACAAGAGAGACTGCAAAAGCAACCGAAGCCGAAATGTCAATATGAAACGAAATTTATAAATTCTCTGGAGAAGGAAACGAACACCGGCTCAACTAATTTCTTACATAGTAGACTTTTCTGCTGGATATTGAAGATTCAATAAGTTTATAACTACGGCAAGTTCGGAATTTTTATAGATTATTTTTTCGACAGGCAAGAGACTTGGTCTCCTCGGTCGGTGGCAGATGAGATCAGGTAAATCGATGGATATTTTTATTGAGGGTGTGGGCAAATTGCAAGATCATGATTTGTAAGCAAAAGGGGTTTCTTATCATGAAACTCGAGCTGGAAATAAATCTTTGTCGATCTTCACTCCGACTGTGATCCGGAATAAGGATTACGGGTATACAAAAAGGTGGAAGAATTTTACAACTTTGGCGTGGTTGTGGATACCAAGCAGCTTAAAAGTATATATATGCTTTTGGTTTTGCTATTCAAACTGACTAGGCGAAAAGAAGGGTTTACAGTTGTTGCTAGCCTTGTTGCTGCTTGCTTGGGCTTTTGGCTTTGTCCAGGGCTTAGGTTAATGCTGGTGACGGCTTTTGAACAGATATCCACAATAGTTCCATCATGGCGTGACTTCCCACGGTCTCTTTTGAATAGCTCTAGCAGAGTACTAGATACCAAAGGAAAGGCAAAAGTACCATGGTTGCATGCGGCAGGTTGATGTATACCAGGTCCCGGCACGTGACACCCGGTAGAGAGAAAAAGCTATGGTTTTTTTACAGTCTTTGAAAAAAGAGTATACGGACCGACCGTCGGATGCCCGCGTGCCCGCCCTCCAAGAGGTGACAAGAGCATAAAGCGCTGCGGGATTTTTTTCGTGAAATCAAAGTGTAATTCCAGGTTTAGTCCAAAACCACTGAAGACTAGTCAAACGACGACATAGAAAAATCATTTTCAGACTCGAGAGAAAAGAAGGGGAAATCGGGGAAATGCATACACATTATTTGCTCTCTCGTTCAACGTAGCAGCACGTGCGTCCCTGATGGTAGGTTGAAATTATTCGTGAAAATATCGGTGCATAAAATCTATATACAACGGTATACATAGAGGACAAACTACTCTGGTTTCCTTCCTCAAACGGATTAATAATACAAAAAGTAGAGGCAGGAACCATGAGATATCCCAACCCAAATAGGGGAGTCAACCTGACTCACTGACTATGAGTCCAATTCGGATTATTCCAGCAGGCAGACATCCGATAACCCAAAACCTTAACAGTCCTTCCGAATTAAGACTTGAGCGGCATGTACTAGAGCAATAGCGCTATTAGTATCATATATGCTTTTGAATTTGAGAATATGAGTCATTCACATTACAGGTTGCCATTAAATACGGCTTAATAATGTTATCTCTCTTTTTCTCAGCCTTTTTTGTATATCATGTAACGTAACCGCCCTTGTGATTGTTATGATTATCATTAAAGGCATCAGTTCCCCATGCAGCCTGCGATCATTTTTCATGCATTATCGTACTTGGTAGAATGCACAAACTTGCATTTCCCGCCGTGCAGCCCACACCCGCTTTTTACCCGGCTTCTCTCTTCCGGATCAGTTGTTGCTCCTATTGAAAGTTTCCGCGAGCACTGGAACCGCGTCCCTACTTACTGGATCGCATGACCAGCTGACATTCAAACAATTTACCGAATCCGAATAATTATCTCTTCTTGTCCAGGGGCGTTCGGCCAGACGTGGCGACTGACTGAGTCACATGATGGCAGTGCAAACAGGTGAAAGCCCACCAGAAACCACTTAAATGACATTACGTGGTCATTAGCTGATAGCGAAACTTTGAATCAAGCCCTTGGGGGAAACCACTTGGTATTCAGCTTTTCACTTTGTCTCAATGCACATGTACTTGTACGCATAATGCACCCTGTTTCCAATTGCATTTCAAGCACGCAATGCGAATGCAAGGAATTGAATGTGAATACACTTTTCCTTGGAGTATATATACCTCCTTAAAAATTGATGGAGTTGAAATGGAGAAGAGGGAATTTTGTTGAATTCTTGCATGGAAATTGCTTTATATGTAGGACCATGGCTTGTATGTTCAAGGTAATGTGAACTACTACTGGAGAAATGGCAGCAGGGGTGTTGTGTTTCAAATTGTTATGAAAGTGTAAGTGCGGTGTGGCGAACAACCCCGACTTGCTGTATATGACAAGCGCTTCAATTCAATATCCCATGATATAAGCCAAGGTGGTCTTTCTTTTCATAAGTATCTATCCAACTCCTCGTTACAGCAATAATTTATTGAAAATTCAACCCCACAGCCATTACAGTAAAGGAGTAAGTGAGGAGGGAGGGTTGCAAAGCGTCAAGTGGAATTTCTGCGCTTTCGTCGTAAGGCATACATTGCTACTTGGTCGTAGTCTTCCTTTGTAGCCCAAAGTTTGGGGAGAAGCTCTAAGACTGAACATATTAATCTTGCGAGATTTCAAACACGAGTAAGTAGCAAGCAACCCTTTTTTGGCAAACAACCTAAAACAATGCTGGAAATCTCGCCCTTGTTTGGGTCATAAATATACTGTATATTTTGTTTGTTTCATCCTTTCCCTCCTTCTGTGTACACTTGGTGAGCCGTAAAGTTTGTTGTCTTATACGTGTAGGGATGGGATGGGAGGACATTTATTTAGTTGAGCATTTCTCACCTTGACAACAGTGCTAACAGCTTGAGTTGAGTGGGTTGAAGTGATTGCAACGGTGGAGCTGGGTGGAAGCATTGGGACGCTCTCATCAGGGTCGTCCGGTTCGGGCTGCGCCAGTCGGGCAATCGTAGACTGTTTACTTTTTCCGGTACTCATCGCTGCACTTTTCAATAACTCGTCACCTTCGTCGTCCGCTAATTTACTGTCCGTTCCGTTGTTGTTGCTCCGCCAAAATCGTTCTCTCATTTCAGACAAGTATGGACAACGCTGCATTCCTGTAAACAAACACCGTGGCTCTTGTTAATCAAAACTTTCTCAATAGATATTCGCCTCACGTAGGAGACAAGGAGAACAAAGTTGCATATCTCTTCTTTTGCTTCCATTTTGGATGGAATGGAACATGTTTCTATCCCGACAAGTTGACAGACGAAAAAGTACTCGTGTCAACTCTAGCAAACCAACCAACTTTCTCACCGTCCGTGACTAATGTATTATAAAGTAGGTGCGCAGGAACGAAAAATAATGATTCCAGCCTAATTCCAATTACGTTCATTACACGACTGGGTGCCCTTGAAGGATTTGTCTTGTTGTTCGGGTGCAATATGTATGCTCGTCAAGGAGTTGAAACTGGTTCGAGGAATTGACAGACCAGAGTAGCGGAGCGGAGCTGAAAAGACAACGGTTGATGATACTCAATCCGTGGGTTGGATAATTATTAAATTATTAGGTTCGTCGGTATAAGAAGAAGAAGTGCATGTTGCATGTCAGTCGCTGCATCGGTTTCTCTCTTGTAAGGTTTCGGCGTGATTGTATTGCCATTGTCAATGGCCAAGTCAATCCATCTCCACCTTGTCTCTCAAGAACTTGTTCAAAGAAGAAACGAGCTAATGCCCAGCTATATAATAATCAACCAGACTTGAGCGGCACGTTATCTTCCATCTAACTTTGCCGAGTCATTTCGATTCCCATAAAGCGTTGCATGGTCATGCTTCAATCGAATGCCAGAACCAGGCATTTCGTATGCGTCGATGGCAAAATGGTGACTGGTGTTCATAAATCAAGCTATTCAAACTGTGTTTAGCTTTATCAAAACATACTTGCAGCCAGCACCAAGGTTCGGCCTGAGATCGATACAAGGTCTCAAGTGGCAATCTGGCCCATTCCGACCGCAGCAAAATTGTTTGGAGATACACTTACAAATCGGGACCAAAACAAACATGGAAGAGGACCTAATTAAATGCTTGATGGAAATATTCAGTCAGATCAAGAAGTTGGATGATTTTCATCTGTTCCCATTTTCCAGCTCGAGTATCGTCATTGTTGTATTCTCAAGTGAACGATAAATTCTCGCGTCTACATCGCGACTAGTCCCAAAAGAACCTACTTATTATATACAATGTAAATACACAGCCACAGCCGAAATATGTATTGTAGGAGAGAAATGAATTTACCGGTAACTGCATCAACGTTATAAAGTTTTGGAATACGAGTACAAACGTAGTACACAAAACTAGATGAGATTACATTTGACTGTATATTGACGAGATCCGTTCAACGGGGACGGCATAAATGTAGACTTTTGGAAGAAAGTAATGTTGGAAAGAAAAGATAAGAGAAACCAAGTAAGGTTTAGTGCATAGTAAAATTTTCTCTGGTCTTTTCTTCTTCTCCCTTTTATTGATTTCCCCTCGAGTAGTGTATATTTCTCCCCTTGTTTCTTCTTCCTTCCTCCCAATGTTTCCACCTCAACCAATTCAAGCTGGCCAATTTCGACGAACAATGTGGTGAATTGTTTTTCTTGTGTTTCTTTCCAGACCTCACCAATAAACCTGCCTGCGTTATGTTGCATTATGTTACTACTGCCTGCCTTGGCACTTGCTTCAACGACCAGCGTGCTTGCAAAACAAAGGACAAACTTAAACTGGCGCTCCCGCTTTGCATTGATTACAGCTCCGATATAACCGCCATGAAAAATTACGACTGGTCCGCAATGGGTCCTGGGCCGTAATATGCTAGAGGAGGAGCCTTGGAAAATTCTTATACAGCACTTGTTCTCGCTAGGAAAGAGGAACAAGAACCATTTCGTTTGTATTCATTTTCATGAATTAAGGCCCATTCAAGCAATTATTTTTGTGTGTTCAATAGGCTTGGAATGGAAGCTGCAAGCAATTGAAAAAGAATTGTCTGTTTCAGTTTTGATAAAATGTAATTAATTGCATCAAATGAAACTTGTAAATACTCTTCCCAATTTTCCGGCAAATCAAGCTCAATTTCCCTACCATAAGTTTTTCTTGAGAAACTTTTGTCCGCAAAACATATGCCGGAGCGATTGCAGGCGGTTCCCGGAGGCCGACCAGTTGCACAAAAGTTTACTCACAGGCAAACTTTGTATCGGTCATGAAAGCCTAGTTTGTGTAGAATCATTTCATCTAAATTGCTACCTATTAGGCATTAGGTCCTTGATTGCATGTTCAAGAAGTACGCGGGCACTCGACAAAAGCCACAGACTTGGAGCTGTAATCAATCTTGATTTATCGCTTCCAAGATGCAGATTTATGTGAATCCTCCATCTCGCACCCTCAGAAGACAAGGATCAAGAAAGAGAGCCGAACCGAAAGCTAAGATATTCCCAAATATTCCCAAAAGAAACCAGCAAAATTGAACTTTGATATTACTAAACTTTCGTGTTCCTTACTTTTACTTTGAAACTGCATTTTGGCTTCCGGTGAATAACTTGATTCACAAAACGCAGTCAACTTCAAACAGACCAAAAACCCACTTGCTGTTCGTAACGGCAATTACAACCAATGCACTAATGCGAAATGTAGTGCAACTGCGTTTCTAGAATTTGTGGTAAAAAACGTGGCAGATCACCATGAGATGAACTTGAGAGATTGATTTCAAGGCTCAAGAATAATCAGGGGTGAGAATAACGTCACACCAGAGCCCATGAACTAACACCCGCGCCAGAATCCCATGTGGATCCAATAAAATTAGACCAGGGATAGCAATATTGCAAATGGCAAATTGCCGAACGGAACAAGTGTGTCTGGAATACTCCCTATAACAACCCATTGGAAGAGGGATCAATCTCGCTCAAGACGAACACCCAAAGCCCACTCATATTGTTTAGTGGGTGTCGTAAACCGAAAAATAGCTCTTGGGAAGCAACCGCACAAACGGTTTTTGGTGTAAAACAAGCCATTTCTTACGGAAATCCTCTTGGAGCCATCAGCATGACTCCATTTCCGAACGAGAATACACTAACAACGCCGCTATATCCAGGCCTATATACCTAGCAACGTCTAAAACTCAACTAACCGAAAATGATATTCAGCTTCATCCGAACAATTTTCTCACAGCAAATCACCTCCATCATGAATGATCTGCCATCATCAACGCTTCCGTCTTCTTGTTCACCTAGTGACAGAGCATAAAAGCAAAAATGACTCTTTTACCTCATCGATATAATGAATTTTCGTGAACCTGTCAAAGCCCATAAATTTCAACATCAAACCCCCCACAAGAAACTTGACAATGCTTCTCGACCCTAATGGCGTTTGACGTCCCAGTATATAATTCCCATTTTTTCTACAACTTTTCTGAATCTGCCCTTTCATAAATCAGCCATCAACAGAAATACTTGCTTCTGATTCTCAGTTCCCTCACCACAAATTGTGTCCATTGGTTCATTCACAAGCAAGTAAAAATAATTCATTTTCGTAACTTTGTTACATCATCCATTTCTACCCTTTGTCCCTTGGTCGTAATTCAATAGAAACGTGTTCATCTGGACCAATTTCTCCAACTGGCCGCCATACACCACACACGTTCAATCAATTTATCAAAAGACCAATTACACAAACATCGCCCTTACCGATGAATCACTCGACTCGTAAACACGGCCATAATCACGCTCTTGCCCAGTAGTATTTTGCAAAATTCATGTTTGGAAAAACGTCGATATAGACCCTTCATTGATGGATCACCCTGTAAATTTTTATCGACAAATGGCTCTGCTCCCTTTTGAAGCGAGTTATAGCTCCCTGTCAATCTATAGCTTTCATCAATTCCCTCGAGAGCTTTCCCCCTTCACCAAGGAAATCTGCTTAAAGTTGACCGGGAGCTTTGGCGTATTATGAACGCTGCATTTTCCATGCAAGAAGCCTTTCAACTTAGACGCCGGAGTTTCTTCCAAACACGCGCTCTTGGAAAGTCAAGTTGTGAAAATTCAGCTCCTGCTTGACAGATTCTTTTCAAAAATCCAGCTGACCATCTATATTGCAAACTATGCCTTCTTTTCGCATGTTGCATAATCCAAACTGGCCTCTGGCAAACGCACATTCTCCTTTCACAAAGCCTGAGCCCTGTCAGCATTCTTTCATACGTTACAACAAGAAACCTTTTTGAAGATGACATGCAGTTTTGTGTATTGAGAAACCCTCTCGGATCTTTTGCTTCAACCCTTGCCATTATTCACACCGAAGTAAATAAAAGGGACGGAAGGAGGTAAAAAACAGTGTACAAATATATTCACTCATGCACAAAACGCACATATTTTTACGCACTCGTAACCGCTCCAGCCAAGCATTGCCTCGGGTTTTGTGCCAGCAAAATGTTTACTCTCACCTGCCCTTTGCAGAATCAAAATTACGTAATAATAGCAGCAACAACAAGAACAAGGGAGGTGGTGGAACTAGCTTTTGCTTCTTCTTCCTGTCTCCGTCACGTTTGCTCTTTTTGTTATTATCAGAAACTGACTACTGTGAGAGCATTGCAAGGTTGAAATTGCTCTCTCGGTTCGTTCTACGCCAACAAACAGGACCAAGTGCATTCAACCGACTTTTTCTACCCCCGTCACGATAATAACAGACCAACTGCAGCTAAATCGGCGAATCCACACACAAATTGCACCATCGCTCCTTCATGTAACGAATCTCAAAAAGAAGAAGAACATAAGCTCGCGAGTAATTTACCGTCATAGCAACAGCAGAGCAAAACACCTGTAATCAGACGAGATATGTCCAAACTTGCCAGTTCTGCTTGAAACGGTAATGAAGTGTATACATCTCGGTTCTATTGTCCCTTGATTTCCGTGTCATACTCGTACTTTGGTCTTCAAAGCCCACTTTCTCGCTAAAGCTCCTATAAGGCGCATTTAATATTGCCATTTCCAGCCATCTCAAAAGTAGACGGAGATGTAGTGTCTCGTCTTATACATGGCCAATTTCACATTTAGTGACCTTTAAAGCACTCACCTCATTTTATACCAGATCTATTGCAACTCATTAGCAAACTAGAACCAAGCACATCTGGCTCCCATCTTTTCAGCTTGCCAATAAGGAAAGCGTTCTTGCGAATCTCCATCAAGTTTCCTGGAACTATGGATGGAGCTTGTGAGCAAATTCAGCATGTTTGCTCCTCCGAAATACAGTGGAATGAAACAATCTCGTCGAGTACCGCCATCACTCTTGTGCAAGGGAAATTTCGCATGACCGATCAGGCAGGACTCATCTTGAACGACGCTATTAGTAGCGGAAACGGTCTCGTTTGAGCACCAAACTCCTTCTTTGTGTATATATTTACCTCATCGTTCCGTACGCGACATTACTATTAATGGCAAATTTCTCGTTAGTAGCTAGAAGGATCGCTATTAAAGCGAGAAAGAGAGGGCACTTGCGGAACATGAAGAGCGGCACGATCGTGAATCTTAATGACGTGAGTTAAAGGCAGCCGCGGAATCCTTATAAAGAGTGGTCTCTTGAATGTCGTGTATTTTATTCCCAGATCCCTGATGAACAATCAAGTCTGCAAGCCTCTCCACCAAACCATCGTCATTCGACACCCTCTTCGGCATAAGCCAATTTTACCCGCCAAATTCCCATTATTACTGCAGCAGCCACCAAAACTCAAATTCTGCTGATGCATCACCACGAGGCAAACTTTTTGTTGAGCTGCGCTCCGACACGTTCATAAAAGACGAAAAAACCAAATTTATTAGCCCAAGGACAAAATAATAAAGTTTCTCTATCCACAGAGACAGACACACAAGACCAGAAAAGAAAGAGACAAGAACGGAAGGAAACAAAAGCACTTTTGACAAGGAACGCACTCACTATAAAGCTGGAAATGAATAGAAATTACATATTAAATTAGCTACATGGGCCAGTGTTTATTTAACTTTTGCAGCCCTTTCCGACCGAGAAGGTGAGTGAGATACAGCAAAACTCCAAGCCCGACGCAACTAAGTAAACGCATTAAAATTTTATGCTTTTCATACTACACACCGAAAGTAGGATTCATAGGCCCTGCCTCAGCTGTATATCGTATCTGTGTGGGTTGTGTAAGTAAACAGTAGGGTTTTTGAAAAAGATTTTTCTCCAAGTAAAAAAGAGCAGCAAAAGACAAGATTTATCAAAAGTAAAAATGGTACCCTCTCATTTCGCTCCCTGGAACCGGGTGAAACTGGATACATTTTTACGCTCTCATGAACCCCAAATAGCTTCTTGTTGTGTAGTAAAACACATGGAGTTGGTTGGTGGTGGGGTGGCAGATGCTTTTGCGAAACTCTATATACACCCAACACAAGCCGCTCGATCTCCTTGGTTTAATCGACTTGAAAGTTGATGGTGGAGGAAGTTGACGACGTTTTTGACGTGGTTGCGCGCGTGCAATTTGAACAAGGTGATAGCATGGCATCAACCAGAAGGTTGATGATGAGAGAAAGAACTCATCCGTGCCGCTTCAATAACCTGTGAGAATTCATAGGAGAGAAAATCCCTTTTGGAAGCTTACTTATGGTTGTTTCCGTTGGCGGCAGAGGAAGAAGGTATGATATTCAACGGAGCAGAAATTGGTAAATTAAAATAGCTTTATATACTCGTACAACCACCACCTCTCCGGTTCAATTACACTCTCACTAACAACCACCGAGCTCAAGCTGATATGCGTTATGTAACATGGCGCCAAATGCACTGCGACAAACTTGAGCGGAACACCGAAAGCTACCACCACTTGAGGCACAACTCGGAACAAGTCAAGAACGTGGGAGAAATTCACATGCCGGAGGCTACGCCGGAGCTAATCTGAGCCAAATTGCCGACCCCAACAGGCACACACTTGCAAAGATTCTCTACTTGCAGCATTCAGTAATTATAAGGCAACCTTTCCATCTTGCTTCTTGGCGATGCCACCAAAATCAGCCTTCAAAAGTTACTGAGAAGAAAGGTGTTGTGGAAAGTTGACGTCTGGAGATGAATACACGAAACACATTGGCAGACTTTCTCAATAAAATCTTGTCTTAAATTCTCGAGCACCATGATTTCTTGCCAAGAAGCCAAGGAGGTTGGTGGTGAAAGGCGAAGAAAGTTAATGCACTCCGGGTCGAAATGTCTTTAGTTTTCTAGCCACGTACCAGCCAAGTCTTCTTCTTCTTCTTCTGGCTGAGCCCAAGTTAAATTAAATGACTTGTTCCACTCCTGGTTCGCGTAACTACTATGACTCGTGTTACACGGGATCACCAAATATATATTTTTTACCTTCCACTTGTGTATACAGAGTATACAGAGAAGAACAAGTTGATTACATTGCACCCTCCCGTCGTCGTGTTCTGCACTCTCACTTGTTTTCTGGCATTGACGATCGTATACATTTCCACTTGCCACTATACACAACATTCACTCCCTCATCACAAGGCACGTGGAATTATTCCTCCAATACAAAAAAACTCACACTTTCTCCCCAAAAGATCAATGTGTAAACATTAGCCAATGCCTTTTCCAGCCAACTTCCGACTCCTGCCGCCACCAGCCCCTCCGAATTGAACAGCAGACTGACAGACTTTTACTCCTTAACTTGACTATATCAATATCGGCGACCCGCTCTACATTTTCCGCTACCTTTCGCCATTATCCAGGAACAGTGACAAAGAGTCGGAGCAAGAAACCCGGCGGGTAGCAGCGTAGGCGAGAGCCAACAACATAATGACATTGCCTGCCGACATAATATAATCTTCACCTGAGTGACTCCCACTCTGGAAGCATCCAGGTAAATCAATGACGTTGCCCACGACCAACGGCTTCCTGGTGCTTAATGTCATGGACATTATACAGGTTGAAAAGTATACCTCCCCAGTGTCCTACTACGTCAGCCACCACGGCCACGTAACCTTCTTCCACCCATTTCACGCTAAATTGCCTTCTTTTACTACTACTAACTTCTTCTAGTAGTGGAGCCGAGGCTTTTGTAGAAAGCTGGGCCACTATCCTTTACATCACATAGGACCTATCAAATCCAACAGTTTGCGTCCTGTATGTAAGGATAAAAAACTGTTGCTGTACTATATATATAAGTGTGTGTCTTAAGAAGAAGGCTAATTTCCGGCATGTCTGTTTCTCATGTCATCATTTGTAAGATGGCAATAGAAACACGTGGTATGGTGTTTTACGACGATTCAGCAAATCCGTTAACCTGATTCTCCCCGATTCTGTTTTGCAATCGAGACACGCACGCCTTTTAAACTGGAGCAGAGAAGAAACTGTGGGCTCTTGATTTTTGGCAATTGGACAAGTAGCATCAGAGTCTGCGGAGGTGAAACAAAAGTCAAGTTTCACCAAAGAAAGAAGGACAAGACAATAAGTCAATAATAAATTGCCTCATCCGCCCACCCAAACGTTATATACATTGTTCCAAAAGAACCGGCCAGCCTGCTAGACAGCTGATTGAATTTCCAAGTTTCCTCCTCTGAGCACTTAAAGCTCCGTCCCAACTTATACTCCGCTGCGAGTTTTCATCCAAACACTTTTGTGACACCAAGCTTTCAGCTAACAAGCACTCGTGTTGTGGAATCAAATTAATCATCCAAGAAACCTAAACACAATTTAGCAAAGCTTTAACTTGTCAACAGGGCTGAATAGCAGGCGGGAGGAGGTTGTCTCTTTTTGTGTTCTCATGTCCTTGCCACTACTAGTGTCCTGTAGTGGAGATGGCGGTTTGCTTCCGCTACAACAAACTGACTATAGCAATAGCTTTTCATATGCCCCAACTTCCGGTGACATGTTTCCGATATTTCAAACGTCGGTTCAGCTCAATAGAGCTGTTATCGGGTCAGGTCCACCAGCAACTTTCAAACGTGAATATCATGTCAGGCCTTGGGCGGCTACTCCAATTCTGGTATTTCTTTTGAGGCTGCTGCTGCTGAATAAAGCAAGCAACTCTTTTGAAAATGTCAGTCTGTTTGAAATTGCAAGAAAGAATGTTGCCAGACAGGATCGGACGTAGGCAGACTTTTGTGTATTCAACCTAATTTAGATGTTATGTTTTTCTTCTTCGCCACAGCTGGCATTGCTACTGCATCAAAAAATACAGATCGATAATAATAATAGTCATAACCGGGTAATAGTCGGGCACCACGTGCTAAGACAAAAACTTTCCGTTTTTTCAGCTGCTACTCCTGATCTACAAAATGATGAACATGAGCAAAGATTTTTTCACCAGCTGACTGTTTCACAGTCTGGCTTGAATATATATTGTTTCTATGCACTTTTCGCTTGGATAGAAACGTGTAAATTCTAATTTAACACACGCCCATGCTTATACCACAGGAACATGAGCCATCACGTTGCTCATATACAACAACAATAAATTCCTTTGCGTCCTATTGTAAATCTTCCGGATTAAGCCGACCATAGAGGAGCCCGATTCCGATTCAACCGGCTCATGCAGTAACAATCAAAAGCAACTGCAGAGAAACTATGGGAGAGAAACTCTTGCAAGAAATTCATCATGTAGAAAATAAATGCCTTTTACTAAAAGGTGCTCTTTCTGCTATCCCATCCCACAAGATGTGTTATATGAATTCATGAAATGATTTCCCAGGTCCGGGTTAATCGCACCCGGATTCCAAGCCCTGCGAAAGTTATTAAGAATCCAGAACGTGCTCTTTCCCACTTGTGGGCATAAATCCTCGAGTTTCTCATATTTGGTTCCTCAAGTTTTTTGCCCCTCTCCTGTCTTTTCAACGAGAGAACAAAATTCATTTCCGTATCATTTTACATTGCATTCCGGGCAGCACAAAAACATTAAAACCGGGAGATGCAGCACAAAGGCGACTGCAATCCCGCCTACGACGAAAACCCGAAAGAGGATCGTCAGCCACGCCCGCTCACTTTGGATCATGTCCTGATATCCTGATAGATTGCTGGAAAAACAATCAAATATTCACACACACACACACACATACTCCCACCCCTACAAGGTAAAGCGTAATCATGTTTGCCTAAGCAGTCTAATGATTGCCTATTAGCTGCATTTGGCAAAGCCAATATTATTCGACTTGTTCGATTTCTCGAATAGTCGGTAAACAGAGCACTAGGTCTGCCTGGATGAGGCCATGGGAATCCAAAATTCAAAGGTTCGACAGCTTCACCATTGGGCTTTACTGCTCCGTGTTTCCATCAATATCCCATAGTAATTTATAGCCTAAAGCCGAAACGGTATCAGCACAAAACATCTGCATTCCGTTCCATCATCATCCCTCAAAAAGCCATCATATGAAATCATTATAATAAAATTATCTTCCACAGTCAGCTCTCCACCATGGACAGACGCTGCTGGTTTCCAAGCGTACAAAGCGCCTGTCTGCGTAGAGTCTCGCCACCGACAATGATGCGATAATATCAGAAACTGCATTTGTTTAACACAATGAAATGCTTTTTACAGTTGGACATAATGACGGAAACCAGCCGAGCTTTTTACCCATTCTTGCTACTCCTTTCTTCATTCCATCCAACAGCAACAACAGTAGTGCAATTGTGCAATAAACAAACAAAACCAACTATATAGTAATAATGTACTCTTAAATGGAGATGTGGGGGACGGGACGGGAAGTAATTTATTGTTAAACTCGTCTATTTACTGATGGCAATTGAATCGAATGAAGGGTTATTAGCCAAATGCATGAATCCATAAATAAGCGAGCCGCCAGGCTACAAGTTACTTTGGTAAAAGTAAACCATACATGCAGGACGAGTAGAATTGTATTATAGCCCAACCTATAAATAAATATATTTACAAACTAATGACATGCTGACCAAAAGTATACCTCTAATGTAGCGTCGAAATCATTGTGCCAAGCCAATATTTGTTGGTTCATCAAGAAGACGTCATCCGTTCGGAGTACAATTAGCAAGCAATAAATAATCGAGTCTTCAAGCACTATATATTTATACTTGTCCAAACTACACGTTTCTTTCTTGCACAATGAAATTCTTGGCCAAGTAACAAATACTTTCACTGTTGGATCAATAAAAGTTGTTGAAAGCTGTAGAGAAGTAGCAGTAGAACATTTAGAAGATAGAGGCCAATAGTAGAGATTCAGGAGGAGGCAGTCACGTAATTCCTGCAATTTGAACAGATGGTAAATTCATTCAATTTGTGCATAACTTTTGTCACATACGTATATGTATACACCACCAAATATGAGAGTGCAAAAGCAGGCAGAATCTTGAGCAAACATGGTAGAAGCCCCGACATTTACTTTCTACACGTTCTACCCTACACAAAGCGAGCGGGAATTCACAAAGGCAATCTGAAACGACCCGACCCGGGATCACGTCCACATTAGCATGCAAACCGCTCACGGGAAATTGTGATCAATTCACTTTGCCTCGTACAACATTCTCAGTCCCAAATACATTCTCGTCACTGTCACTTGTTCTCACTACACAATCAAACGGCAACAAAGCCGTCTTTCGCAACCCGAGAAATTCATCTAAACGTCTCAACACAATGCCGACTATATCTCTCCTTGAGAGGCAAATCAACTTTCCGGGAATGCAGCTCCTACAAGAACTACACTAGTTTCGCTTATATTCACAAACGTTATCTCTTGTTGCCATCCACTTTGATCGTTTAAAATTCTTTATTCATCGCAGACCGTCTAAACCTCCCACTAGTAGCTTCATTCAACCTCTTCTAATTTTGCGACATGAGGTGAATTTCTTAAACGAGACGTCTTGTTGCTCCAAGCTCAAGTCTGGTTGAACTGCGACTTTTCAAAAGCATCTCCATCACTAGTCTCGACCAACCAACCTGCGCCAAATGACCCATTTAACCTCATGTTAATTGCAGCAGCTCTTCTTGCCTTTAAGCTATGTAATTAGAACCTTTTTAAATTTTTGCAATTCAATGTTGGCATATATTGTCTGCACTACTGATTTCTAACTTGGTTTCTATCCGCAATTACATCGGCGACTGTCGCCACCATCGCAGCGCGGGTTGCTCAAGTTGATTGATCACTTCCGTCAGACCACCGCATTTAGAAGTCCATACAAAAGCTTTACCGCTGTGCGACTTCCGATAAATTCATACGTATGTATGTAATCGACCAATTTCGCTCGGACTATCCAGTAAAACTTTTTAAACAAAATTGTCTCATGTTGGAAATTGTTTTGAATGCATGCGTTCGGAATGGCAGGCTGTACCCGGAAGGCAGTTAGACTCTGGTTCCATGAAACAGCATATGTATAAATAAAACTCTTTTGCAGATTACCACACGCTGAAACCGCATTTAGCCAGAGTAAGTAACATACACGTGGTGTGGTGGTTGTAGTAATGTGCCAAAAATCCATTAAAGCGCTATTCTCTCATTTTCATGCTTTCCCACCAACCCGCGTATATTTCGTTAGTTGGATTGCTTCTTGTTTCAAAAGTGAATCTCGTTCCGGGACTAAACAAAGCGGCCATTCATGACGTTGTAAATAGAAAAGGAGTTTGCTGAGCCATGTAGAGGCCCTCTTTTCGCTAACTAATTCACATATATGGAGAAGAACAAATTAAAACAGCAACGAGTGTTTTTACACCCTCATGGAGATTGCTTGTTGGCTGTCGCTTGGGAAGCTTTGGTTTGCCGTCTTTAATACGCATTGGATGATTCTGACAGCCCAGGGAAATTGTTCAACACTGGATGGTGAAATGGAACAAGGCGAAATTCTCTACTTTTTACAACCCAGGAGCAAAGAGATATAAACCACAGGCAGGACATGGATTATGGTATGGACTCGTTCCATGTCAAACCTCCATTGGTTTCCCAGCGCCAGCATAAAGAACCGTATCATTTCTTCTCAGTCTTGCTTCGTCCCCGCCACTATCATTTGCAGACATTTGTCAGACGAATCTAACTGAACCCCCAACTTTTTCAACCCTTCTTCTAATTTCCTTCACTTTTTTCTTATCGCCATTACATAAGACGCTGACGTTCTTGTCACATACAAACATATCATCTTGTTCATCTTCCTTGAAACTCTTGAGACGTCTTCCATCTTGTTTACCTTCTTCCTCCAGATAAACTTTCAAACAACTCTTTTTAGCTCGACCAAATGATACCGACGCAAAATTTACCAGCACACAGTAAATTCTCATCAGCATCATTCACCTCGTCCTATAGCCAGGTTGCAAAATCCCTGAAGCAATCACCGCAGTCTTTTGTGTCGGAAATGGCAAAATTTAACAGCTGCTCCTTGCTTTTTCTGGGTAATAAAGCTACTTTTCCCTCTTTATTGACACCACTCGGCCTGTCCGCTGTAAATTTGTAATGGAAGACTTGTGCTTTACAAAAATGTTCTTTTTCCGTCCGATTCTGTACATCCATGTAATGCATCCATTCCTCGGACCTGTGAAAGAGGGAAAAAACTTTTGCCGGCCAATCCCGCCATTCCGTGTTCAAACAGCTCGGGAACAATAATGAAGATAATGGACACATTATTTCCTCAAATGAGTCAAATTGACGACGTAACAAAAAGGTGGAAATAGAGAAAGAGAATCGAATAAACCTACTCCCTTTCCGTGTAAGCCGCCTCAAGAAAGACAAGCGCCATTAGAATCTCTCTCAAGAAACTGTTTCACAGTTCATATATATCTATATATTTTATATATATATAGTTTTCCAGCTAACGACACAAAGATAGAATTGCTCCTACTTTCCTTTTTGAAGACGAGCAGGAGGACTGGTTTCCGAAAATGTGCCCGGAATACAAGAACATGCCAGTCACACAAAGCCTTTCAGAAATTCGCCAAGAGAACAAGTGGAAAAGAAAACTCTTGTTATTGGATTACGGTCAGAAAGACTAATACAAGTTGCTTGGTTCAAGGCAGTAGGAGCAACCTTTCTCCACACGCCAACTTTCACCATGCTACTTGTTGGATCCTGCAAAAGAAAAAGACGAACACGTACTTGAACATGGACAAGTTCCAATGTCTTTCTTCCTTGGCTTCAGTCCTAACACCACCCTCGAGAATACACACACTCCAACTTAAAAAAAGCAAAAAAGCTCTACATTACTACTACTGTTGCAAAAGCTCTCTCAACTTTTATCTATAATTCAAGCTTTGGCCTGCATCTTTACAACAATGTCCAGTGTCATCAAAAACTCGGAAACAATTCTTTTAAAAAACCGAGTTTATCCAGCTGCAGGAACATTCATGAGCGCTGATGCACGCAACGGAAATAGCCGCACGCTTTTTTAGTCCAAAGCAATCACAATTACTGTAGACCAAGATACTCAAGTAAACTTCTCAAGCCTTCCGACCCTGAAGGAGCGGGAAAGTTGCCAGACGCTTCCGAGGTGACAAATTCTGTCACCTCACAACAAACCAACAATTTCATTCTCGAATGCTCGTGTCTAACTGATGAAAGGAAAAAGGGTCGAGTTGAACCAAAAGTAAAGCCTGGGAACTCGCTCGAGGTCCAGCACCGATTGTGTCCTTCACAACAGGCGGTTTTTCCGTTTTAGCCAAAGTTGGTAAATGATGAGAACAAAGTCTCGCAACATGATCCAGTTACACAACAAGAACCAGCATAACGACAGCAAGCATTCTGAATCATTACTGATTTCTAGATAAACTCCCGCCTCTCGAACACTGTCGGTGGGAAGGGTATGGTCCGTCGTCGTCCATGCTGTACGCTCATGATCAAGACAAGCCAAATGGGACCCGTAGATAGCGTGGCACCAAAGCTACAAAAGTTGCCACCACAACACTTGCCTTTAATTAGACCGACAAAACATAGTTAGTCACTCCTCTCTTTCCCTGTCTCTCCACAATTGAACCACGTTACATGTATATGTATATATACAGTAACACAAACACTTTTCGCCTTCTCCTAGTAACAGTTTGGCCAAACAATAATAACCAAGAGCAGGAGCAACTTGCTTTTCGCCCGTGTAATTTTTGCTATGCCATAACATTGTTTTGCCTCTTCCAAAGTATCCAGAGCCACAGGACTGTACGGCATAATCAAAAGTATGAAATGTACTTCGCTCTTATACAATAAGCACCCCTTTTGAAAAGTTTAAACATCTCCTGGTCTGCCCACTCTTTTGAAAAGCGAAATTACTTACACCTACACATAAACACGTTATGTGGATGGAAAATTGCTCATTCGCATCTCATTTTGTCTCAACTACAACAATGGCCATGTCGAATTCGACCCGACTCTTGTAAACTCCAACGCCCACACAAATCACGTCCATCAACAGCAACATCATCATCGGGCTTTCAGGAAGAAAAAAAAACTTTTTTCAATCCAAGGGTCACGTTTTGAACTACTTTGCTGTACCAAATGCCAAAGGTCTGACCCTTCCGGGAGAAACAAACTCACAGCCGGTAAACGCTTTCTCGTGTACCGTCAAATAAATATTTCAAAACCTTGTTTGGAATCTCTTCCGGCCTTCTATACTATATATTCGCCCCACTACTGCTTCCTTCCTATCCAAATCGAAAACATCCCAAAGTTTCTACTTTACAACAACATAGAACAACTCATACATCCTTCAACTTTGTATGACATAACGTACAAGTCTTGTAAGATTTATCTCTTCATTTTGACAAGCGTCCCTCTTTCTCTCTCGCCTACATGAACATTTCCTCGACGTAATAATAATAACCCACAAGAAGGAGAAAAGTGTCAAAATCCGGCATAAATCCCGTCAACCGAAAAGCTAAATTGTTTACAACATTTATCCCATCTGCTTACACCAAAACACAGCTACGTTCCATCTAAAAATGTGCTCAAATTCGCAAAGCTCAAGTGTCCATCACCCACCAGAACCTATGAACTGGTATTTTCTCCGGCACTTTCTTTTTGCCACCAAGTGTTATATAACAATCAAGAGAGCATTTGACAAAATGCTCCCACACTATATACGCCAGTCAGTAGTACACAAACAACAACATCATCTTGATCAATCCGCAACCGTAACATTAAAAAAAAGCAGCATGTGCAGGACGGTGGATATAATCTTTAACGCTTTTACTTACATTGTTCCAAAAAATCCGGTTCCTGATTTCTTTTGGTGTACGTACTTGTACACCACCAGTTTCAAGCTTGATTCTTTGTTGCAAAGTCTTTGCTCATGTATTGCTGTTACGCACTCTTGAAATTAGGCACGCACGTTACTCGAATATTTGGCAAGTCACAAGACTTGACAGGCTACAGTAGTAGTTGTAGTGGTACAAGGCACACTGAAATAAGCCACAGAAATTCACAAGCAGATATATGTGTAAGCACAATGTGTATAGAGAATTGCAGAGCACGCGGTGGGTCAGTCAGTCCTCTGACGAAATGACAACAGGTGAGTTTCGAGCTGGAACTCGATGAATAGTATGAGATCAGGGACGAGGAATTGTCACGAATTTGACGGTGCGAAACGAGAAGCCACAATTACACCTCCTCGGGTATCAGGAGCGCCTTGTGTTGTCTTGTCTCTATTGTGTATTCCACTTTGTCCGTCAGGTGTAAGCAAGTAGTTGTCGTTGTCACAGTTGCTCTTGTTGAACAAAATACAAGAATAACAGTCGTATAGTAGTAGTGATATGTGTGTAATGGAGATTTAAATCGACGCGATTCTTGTTGACAGAAAGACACTTGAAAGCGTCGTCGTTAACCACTTGTTCCGTCCGTCACGACGACCAAAGGCGAAAAGTCGTTTCGATAAATGCACGCAACGCACTCCTACGCACAAACAATCCAACAAAACCTTCCTTTCCTTGGCTGGAAACGAGGAGAGGTGTGCGATGTTGCTTCGCTAACGTTCTGAAGTTGACTAAAACTTGGGGCTCTTCTTTTAGACGAGGCAGCTCTTCTAGCAGAAACGAGTTGGTGATCTCAGAAAGTCTGTTGAGCGAAAGCCGGCAAAGGAAGATGTGAAGAGAAGGAATACACCGTGAAAGATGTTTCCCTTTCGTCGTCTTCTTCTTCCAACTCTCAAGTCAGCAAAGATCTGAACCACTGCACACACACACACTATTTTCCCTGGAAAAATTCAGACCCAAATGAATTTTGACTCGGAGAAGGTGACTTGTATATATATCTGGAAATTCGTAGGAAACCTTTTTATGCTGAAAAAGATTCAGAGAGAGAGAGAGAAAGGACCGAAAAATATATATATTCTCAAAAACCACTTTCCCGTTCCAGGTCCAACAGCGGACTAATGGGGGAATCTGTTTCCCATGGCAAGTAAACCTTCCTTATGGATCCAGATTTCCAGACGCGCGCCCATATAAAGGCTTCTCCAGCAACAGCAGCAGTTCCACCACCAGAACCAACTCACGCACATCCAAAAAGCAACAGGGTTCGTCGCTTTTCCCCATGCATTTCACATACATTATCATCGAGACTACTGGAACTATGTACATGCCCAAGGACTACACGGCAGGCAGTCGGCTCTAACTGACTCATATGTTCGAGAAATACACAACCCTAAAGTAACGAAACGGCGACGACGACAACGACGACGATTTGGGACCCTGGCTTATATAGCCAACTCAACTCTGGATGTGTGTATGAATCCAATCTATTTTCCCTTGGAACCGTGTGTCCCAAAATATACACACACTTTCCTTGCTTGGAACACACCAAAAGAAATTCTGCCATCATATAAAACCCATATACACGTTCTCACCCCTCCACCACACGAGCTCAACAAGTATTTTCAATATTCGATATACAAATAATATACATCCATAGCAATAATCATACACACGGATCTTTGTTTTTAGTTACTGTCCGATTTCGCCCTTGGCAACTCCCAGTAATACCCGGCTGTCCATCAAAACCGTCGGCTATGGCTTGGCCTGCGTATGGTCAAAGCGCCCCTCGCACATGTACAAACGATTGCTGATACAAGAACAAACCGGAAGTGAATTTTAGCTGTGAGAGCATTTTCCTAACAGCATGAGTTGGGAAAATGTACTTGTACGATACCTACCTGATATCCATCACTCGAAGGATTTGGTGCGTCTATTATTGAAAAGTATGTACAAGTTAACAAGAAAGAATTTACAGGATTCGAGCCTTGAATTGTGGATACAATATTTATCATGTACTTTATCCGGGATGTAATGTATTTCTGACAATTATTGTCCTGGACAAAAAGAGAATAATAATAATAGTACACGTTACGGTTGCATCATTACTACGAACACCCTCTCAGATTCCTCTTCTTTTTGATGTTTTCATTCAGGTCCTGCGGTTGTTGTTGGGATGGGGCTGGAAGCCTTCCGAAACCTAGAGAATCTCCCGTATCAGGAGCTCAACTCACCTTTTTGGTTGTCATCGACATGGTAAGAGACAAGGAGATTCCCAAAGCTACGAATATACACAGTGATCATGCAACTTGGAAACCCTTGTGGTTCTTCTAAGACGACGAAATAATGGAGTTGGTCGTGGAAACCAACCCTCTTCTTGTTATCCTCATCCCTGCGCTTGTCTTTCCAAAGGGTTTTTGTCCATATGAATGTGTCCATGAACGTAAAGGACAAGAAGAAGAGGGTGAGAGACAGAGCTCTAGTTCCTTTCCTTGTGCTTTTTTATCCCCTGCAAAACCCTGTTCCAGGCTTGAAGAAATCCTTGCAAGAGTCTCAGTCTCAGCATGGATACAGCATATCTGTTTCTACCCCTGGAGCCGTAACCTACCCGCTACTTAACAACTTGCGCACAACTCTGTCAGCATTTCGCTATTCTGAAGCATCAGATTATAAAAGTGAAGATACACCAGTAAATGTATTTCGTGAATCTTACAATTTCTTTCAAGTCCAAAGACCTAACAGTGTTTTTTTTTCAGAACTGTTCCAGCGTCTTGAGTTTCATCAGAAAGTGCCTACAATGAGCATACAAAAATTTCTGAGTTTTCAGGCCAGTTTCAGAACCTGAAAGAGGCATTACGAAGGCCATTTTTTCAAAATGCAATTGACGTACATACATAAACATCAATAGATATTAAATGCTTCACTGCGTGTACCAGTATGAAATACAAGCCGACAAATATTTCGGCTCCATCCTTCCGCTTGAATCAACATAGGCTTATTCTCTTCTTGTATATAATTTGTACAAGAAATACGATTGACAAAGACAAAAGAAATTGGTTTTAAAAATCCTTAATTCCGTGCCTCGAGCTGCCATTTTGCCAATTTTCAATGGCACAAAGCTGGAACTTGGAACTCGGAAACGGTATCAGCTGATGAGGCTGGAGGGGGAACAATTTTCCACTTTGATGATAAATGGAAATCTTGCTCACACATCAAATTTCGAGACAGGAGACACTTGTATTTGTGAGTTTGGGTTTTATGAATGTCGGCATAATCTCATGTATATTTTTGACAAAACAACAAGAACTTGCTGTAGCGAGTGGCATATTACAACCTACAGTATCTCATGGATCTGAAAAGGACCAATTCGAACATAATCATGCGGATAGAAAAACCTTTGGGAAAAGTTTATCCCATCCCATGCGTTTGTGGAAGTGCATTAAAGAGACAATACATAAACTAAAACCGCGGAAAGTATATCTCATTCCAGCAGGCAGTTTCTCGACAGCCTCTGGTGTTTTATCCATACATACACACGGAGCTTGTTGAATAATTACATTTCCCAAACTACTTGAAGTCAGTCTCTTTTTTCTCCACCGTGAAATCACTTTAACCGCTTTGTCTTGCTTTGAGAAGGTCTTCTGGCATATTAGGATGGATGAGCAACAATTGCTTGAAAAATCCGACAAAACTTGCAACTGCAACCAAAGGAAATTTGGATGAAATTAGCCATCAACTTTCTGGACAGAGAGATTTTGCTCTCCCAGGCTTACAAGTTTGTACAGAGCGAGCCTACATAAAAGTTCAGATAAAATTGAAGCAGTTAAGCTGGAGCAGTAGTAGTCAGCTGTTGTAAAAAATAAGTGCATTCATTTCGACCAACTTTTGGAGAAAAACGGCTCGACTGGAACATGGCTCGGCTCAGCGGCGTCCAACGAAGCATCGCCGAACCGCCCTTTTCCTCTCGTAATTTCCCAAACTTGATTCAACTAACTGAGGCAATCTGGAACTTGATTGCATGATGAATTTTCCAAAATCATTCTCTGAGTTTATGGGACTTTAACAGGCTTACAATGTGCGGGAATGAGGGAGACTTTTTTCCAAAAAGGACCTCATCGCCATAGTCAGTAGTACAGTATAGACATGAGCAAAATCCTCGAGACATTTCCCATCTCCTCGACTCTTTATCTCTTTGATAATTGGCCTCACAAACAAAATCTCATATGGCTTTCTATCCCGTCCAACAAAAATATACAAGCACATATGGACCACAGGCATTTTATGCAATAAATGCACCAGAAGCCATGCAGTCTGCAACGCAACAACCCACGCATAAATCACTTGACCTGACAGTTTCAAACTGGTCCGTAGTTGCACTTGCGTTTCCGTGCCCAATTTTTCATTCTTGAAATTTGTACAAAACTCCCTGCCAATATAATTTGAATTCACTGTGTATCCACTTTTCATGTGCTTCGAAACACAATATGTACACTTTTTCTCCAGGCGACTGGACGAGCCAGTCATGCAAGCAAAGGTTAGATACAGACGTCAAGGCTTTGTAATTAGCCAGGTACTTTAGTGAACATCGATGATAGCGAAACCAGGTACGAACGTGTGTGGTCGTTCGATATCAAAAAGTTTGATAAAGCTTTCACCCCTAATTACTAGTTGTTACAAAGTCATAAAGACCTCGGTAAATATGCCTCTTCACAGATAGCCTTTCTCTGATACTTATAACCAACAAAAGTTTGGTGAAATTTCATCAAGAGTTATGTTCGCCTCCAAGCTTTTATGGATATGCAATGCATGTGAGCGAAAATAATTTTCATCAAGGAAATTAGCTCCTCTTACTTCCTGTCGGCATGATTCCATCGGCTGACATTTCAATCGGCCCTCAAAAACTTTATTCTTGCTCTCAAGACTCAAGATGCATTTTATCGACTGTTTAGTAAATTATTAATCAAATTTATATTCAAGCTATAAAAGTATCGAGTATCACTATATATAAAGTATTGGCTTCGATAGACCTGAACTTTGGGCTTTTGTTGGGCAAAATCGAGATTAATCCCAGGCTTGGTTGCCCCCAAGAACTGCCATCAACTACACAGAGCCATCTATGCTCCTCTCCTTGCACTGATATCATCAGTGGCAGAAGGCGCTAAATACAAACCTACGTTTTCCAACATCATCTCTCCGTATACTTTCACAGCTTTAGATATATTCCAAAATGTAAACATTGGCGAATTTGAAAAACATAAATCGCATCAATGAAGCTTTAATTCAGATTCAAACGTCAAAATTTTAACATTTTTCCAATATTACCATGCTCAATTTGTTGTTCCATAAATAAATCATTAATTTTTAATATTATTTAATTAATCAACCATCCTTCAAGATGAAGAAATGTTGCAAAATCCGTAGAAGTGCATCTTTCTTTTGCGAATTTCTTTTAGGCTCTTCGTCATTCGGAACTTCGACACAAGCTCCACAATATGATATTCTTCCTAATGAACCAAATCAATAGCAATATTCTTCTCCATCTTACAATTCATATCGCTCAACAAACCCACTAGCTCTCATTATATTCCCATAGTCCATCAGATTAGCTCATCTTGCCAATTCGCCAATACCAAGTGCTCTAATTTGATATGCGCTCTCTGGCCCATCCACTTGTCTCACTCTTCTTGTTGTTATTATGGTTCTACGGTTTGTTGACAAACAGCGAGTATTGATGGAATGGCCTACATTTGAATGACATCTCATGCCAAATTATTTGCCTATGTCAGTCAATTGACATTTTCTTGTTGACATTTGGCCATTTCTCCACTCCATCTTTGGTTTCTTCCTCAAGATTCGCATAATTCGCAAAGCTTTGTTTGTTGTTGCAAAAAAATTGCGCCCCTTGACTCTTTTGAAGTAAAACGTTGGCGCCCAAGCAATATATGCATTGCGTCATCAGAGACAAAGGCGAAAACGTTGTGAAGGTGTGTGTTGTGAGGATTTGAATAGGATTTCGTTTAGTAGACGGAAGATGAGCCAAGGATCGTTGGTTGAGGTAGGTTACGTTCACGAGACAAAGCGTGAGCCGGCAGCCGATGCCGTTGTTACTCAAGGCCGTTGCTAGTATGTAGTAGACGCTTGAATGGATCTGATTCACAGTAGCGAATAATATTTACATGGATGAGAAACGAAAGCTCATCAAACAAGGATTAAATAAAGCGGAGATTTGTGATGGAGAAAAAGGTGGCGCATGTTTCGGTGAATTTTGGCGTGCCGGGTATTATTTGTAGCCGGGAAATGCAATTGTGCATGCATTACACCTGTTGTAGATCGATGGGAATTTTCGGGTGGTCGCTTATGCATGAGAGTGGCGGTGGTGGGTGAGCAAAAATTGTTGTGTGGAGAGGTGGCAACGGTAGAGACGTTGCTGGTGCTCTTTTACTCATTTGTTGCGGATGCGAGAGAGGAAGAAGGATCCAGGGAAAGAACAAGATGAAATCTTCACGGAAGAAGAGACAGGTGAGAGGAAGAGAGAGAGAGAGAGCAGCAAGATGCTTTTGGGGAAAGGTAAAAAGAGAAGAAGATTTGGGTTCAGAAACGTATTGAAAGAGATGCGAATTTGCGGGAGAAGATGCCGAGAGATGGAGAGAAGATGACAAGGGATGAATGAGAAGATGAGAGAAGATCCCTTGGACGTCAGGGAGGAAAATCCGTGAGAGAGGGGAGCGAAGAAAAAGCTTGGAGAGAAGCTCTCTGCTGTGGTAGTAAGTAGGAGTAGGGAAATGTACATATGATCCTCCTCACTGATTCATCTCCCGGTCTCCTCTCACCCACTACTGTCATACATGTCATATGGGCAGGGGACAGACATGTGGATGGGGGTGTGCATACAGGGAGGATATACTCATAGTGGGTGGTGATGCATACCGGCGAGTTTGTGTGCGAGTAGCGGTGTGAGGAAAAGTGTACGTTGGGGTGAGGAGACTGGGGAGAAGTGAGAAGAAAAAGTGAATGACAGAGTGTCGAGTGAGAAGAGAGGGGGGCGCCTGAGGAGAGGAGGAGATTGGGCTCTCCGCCTTGGCGTTTAGGAGCGTTGCAAGGGGGAATTTCTCTCGGGAGGCACGTGACTCCCAGGAGCAAATGATGGAGCTGTTAGGGAAAGGGGGCAGTGTTTGGCAGACTGGCGGATCCGGCCCAGTCTTGTAAGAGGGCGACTGAGGAACGCCATTTTGGTTTTTAGCCGAGAAGTTGGACGGGAGAGCTAAGGATTCTGGTAAGAGAACATGTGTAATAAGGAGAGCAGTGCTGTGAGTTTGTGTATGTGTGTGAGAGAGACGGTATTGTAGGGATAAAGCAGTGTGAATTAAAAGGTTGAGCATAGGAGAAGTGAGGAGACGACGACGACGACATGAATAAATCCGAACCAAGAATCCTTCGTTGTGTTTAGTGTGCTGTGTAAAACACTGTAAAGTCCTACTAAAAATCTAAAATGTAACTTGAAATTCCTAGCGAAAAATTATATTTAACTGT
>JAQGBJ010000736.1:0-33003 GCA_034698345.1 Sphaeridia pumilis | reverse complement strand
ATTGCTCTGTACAGTTTTACGGTCCAATTCAAACGTCAATGCCACAATTGGGTTTTATTTATTTTCGCATGATTCATACGGACGGACACGTCCGTCGGCGGATTGGGGCAATCCATGATGCCATTATCGTACATTGAAAGATGGATCCTTGTGATGGCCGTCTTCGAAGACGTGGGTGCTAAAGCGCACTTCCGACAACTACCTTGAGGCTACATGGAATCCGCAAATGCAGAAATTCTTGGAACCCAAGAGACATAAACTTTTCAAAATTAACGGTTCTGGTTCTCTGTGAGTACTCGAAATTTTTAGCACGTACACACCAGGCCCACATGTCAGTCTCAGGTGAAAAACAAGCTTTAAAAATGGCCGTCCACCTGCTGATCCTCGTCATTCAGTTTATTATTGGCGTAATGGCACAACAACAACAAGAGCCGACCCTATTTGCATGTACTTGTCATTAAAATAGCATGTTATGTACCTCCTCCTCGTCAAGATAAATTTGACGCCATAATATCTCCTGCTTGCAAGAAGTTTGCGAATGCGGAAATTCCACCAACGAACAATTTTGACAATCGACACATCCACTTGGCAAAAACTTGCTCACTTATCGCACTGATTTCCTGTAAAGGTAAAACTGGACGTGATATTTTGCTATGGCAGACTTAAATGACGTGTGGTCGGGCTATTATCTCGTTAAACTTTGACTATTGATGCTGTTGTAATGGCTACCATTTTGAGATTTGACTGTAATGGCAAAAGGTGCATATATACAAGCAACGATCATGGTGGTGATATTTGCCAAATGGAAGCGGATGGTGGTCACGCCTCCTTATATGGACATTTCAATACATAACAAGGCTTTTGCTTCATATGTCTCTTAATGTCGAAGCGTGTAAAATTTCCTTTTTGAACGATTCACGACTTGAATGGTATCTAAATTCTTTATGATTACTCCCACAAACCTATTAAAGTAAAAGCAAAGTAACTGGTACCTATAATATAATTCGCTAAAAAACTGTAGCAGTTCAATGTGCCTTCCTCCCATAGCTTAAGCTGGTCTTTGAAGTTCACAAATTAAAATCTGAATTTCTTGTTGCAGAGTCCACCTCCACAAAGGACATCGGCATTCAACAGCTGCGGTTCTCCAGCGTCCCCGGCTTCGATGAGCGAAGGTCCAACGGGAATGGACTCTGACGGCTCCGCCGTGGGTCAAACGAGCTTCGGAGGAGGTAGCAACGGGTCGGGGAACGGAAGTAATCCTGGAAAACGAGCGCCCAGAGCCATGACAGGTCGCCATGTTCGAACGGGAACTGGAGCATCGCCAACAACGCTTCAGACCCTTCGGCTCAAGATTGAAGAACGCCAACGACTAAAGGCGCAGCAACTTCGCCACGACATGATGATCCAGTCCCATCCAAGTCATAGTAGTTCCAAAAGCAAAGGCAAATTTGGCAAAAAATTCAAAAAGTAGCAAAGCCTTAGAACATGACACTGTAGCTTTATATTTTAAGTATAACAATAACTTTACATGTATCAAGACGCCGTTTACCTGAACAACATATGAACAACAACATTCCAGTTTTGAAAATGTTAGCAAAAAACGCTTCGGACTTGTGTAAAAATGTTGGTGGATTCTGCACCAAAATGATGCTACACCTTTATAAAAATGTATTCAACGACAACATTCGTTCGATCGACATATTACCTGACGATGAAAACATGTAGTGCTTTTGTTCTTAGTTCGCTGAAGTTAGGTATAGACATTTTGACGATATTCATGTTTTGCTATCATGTAACACTTGTAGACGTCGATTAGTAACCGAATTTCCTTGTAAACACTCTTTGGAAGCTAAGTCAGTGAAATTGTGGTACCGGGTCCGTCCTGCTGTTTTCTTGGTGTTAAAATTGTACGTAGAATTACTTACGTATAGTAACAATATATAGTTGTAGACTTTTAGAAACAGCATATTATTTATAAGATTATGAACTGAGGCTTTGCAGGTCTCTTGAAAAGTCTCTTCTGTGACTAGTACTGGTGCAAGAATATGTTCAAAGACAAATTTCCTAATGCAGTTTGTTGGAGAATACATCTCAGGGATACAAATCAGTGTATATAAAGTATTTAAAACAAGTATTACATATTTAAGCTACCCTTAAAAGTAGGGCTGGAGGAACAAAGATATTGGACACAACGTTTCCCGATCCTGACACTCAATTATGTATGAAACCATGTACTTTACAAAACTCTGTATCGACAACAGGCAATGCAAAAGTGAAAATGACAAATTACAAGAATGATTCAGACATTCTCAACTGTAGATTGAAAAATGGCAGCTGTGCCAGGGAGGGCAACTTTAAATTGCAAGACTGATGACAAGAGCAAGGGCTATTTTAAGGGAGGTACGACCTCCTTGAAAGGAGGCTACCTTGCTCTGCTGCCGCATTATAGTACTAAAACAGATCAAACTGAAAATGCTCCAATAATAATATACGAAAGTTAAACGGAATGATATTGTAGTTTGAGACTAATTAGAAGTACTTACATGGCTCTTTTTGTCAAATGATGTGAGTAGTTGGTACCGAACTAACGTGTTACGTCGTCTATCAACACGCAGACTAAGCAAACAAAATTCCATGGTATAAGATGGCTATAAATGCTCTAGCACTTTATACACTATTTAAATAAGATTACACAAACAATTTGAAGCGATATACGAAACCCTAGAAATGGGATTCCAACAGATTCAAACCAAACTCAGGCTATGCAATTAGTGCATAAAACCATAGGTACACTAGATTACAGTTGTTTTTTATTGTTTTCATACAAAATACGTTATATATCAGTCGGATGTTGTTTTTCTCTAACGTATCTGCATACATCGAACAATAATAAAGACATATTACAAACTGAAACAACTATAGTGAACGTATGATATGTGTGCCGTATAATTAAAGAAAAATCAGTTTGTCCATAGAAACTTTACAGATCTTCAAAGAGTTCCGTTGGTCAATATTAACAAACTGAAAATAATATAGTACAAATCATCTAAAACTAACGGTCTGTCACAAAGATGTCTTGACAATACGGGAGAAGTGAGAATATAACAGCACTACCACCCATTTTGCACTTCAACAAAAATGGAATAAGATATTTTTGCTGAAGCTAGTCCTTCAACAGCAGTCGATGACAACCTTATATTTTTTCCAATTACAATTAATTCATTCTCATCCAGACGTTGCTTCGGCTTCAAAATCTTGACGAGCTTTGACAAAGACTGACTCAAGGACGACCGAATCTGAATAGATCATTGATTTTTTCTTGTTGTACCTTTGGACATTATTGCAGAGCAGCATGAAGTCAGCTTCTAGTTCGTCAACGCTGGTGTACTGTAGAATTGAAAAGAATGATTCAAGAACACAAACACAACCTTGGAAACTTCTTTGGTGGATTCGATGAAAGACATACCTTGTTACAATCAATATTAGCCGAGATCATCCTGATGTCTATGGGCTTCTGGATGACATCATAGTACTCGGGTAACTCCTTCCTTGATGGTAACTTGTAGAAAGCAGCGCTCAGCTTGCGACCTCTCCTGTAAATGTAGTAAGGTATATTGAAACCTCTGTTTGTATAAAAGCTCGTAATCTTTTAAGTTTAAGGTACACTTGCTTACCTGTTTGTAAAATTGATAGCGGAGTCCAATATTTTCTTCAGCAATTTTTTGACCTTCTCTCGTTCCCTTCGTTCTTCTTCACTTTCTTTACCGCTGTTTCGAGAACGACCAGCCCCGTCTTCAGTTTGGGAGGATGACTGATGCAACCGGGTTCCAGCGACGGAGATGGCTTCCAGCTCCACGTTCGGATTGTTTTTAACCTTTTGCTGAGCTTGCCCCACATTCTTGGCTGGAACCATCGCGACTTCAGGGGTTGACTTCATCGGTGTGACTTCGGTCTTCCTGATTCCTCCTACTTGTGTCTTCATGGATCTTTGACTCGTTAAGGGCTCATTTTTTCTAGTTTTCGGTAGTGTCTGGAATCCAGAGATTGTTGCGGGCGCTGTTGGAATTCTGATCCCATATTCCGAATACTTCGGTGGTTTTTCGCATGTTCGCTTAGGTCGGGTTAGGATTCCAAGCCTACAT
This sequence comes from Sphaeridia pumilis, assembly GCA_034698345.1. NCBI lineage: Eukaryota > Metazoa > Arthropoda > Collembola > Symphypleona > Sminthurididae > Sphaeridia > Sphaeridia pumilis. Next base: position 28,861 of record JAQGBJ010000736.1, on the reverse strand, counting down.
TCCGTATTTTTTTCCATTACGGGTAACTGAAGGAAACAAACACAAACGTGAATTATGAATTAGTCCTATGCTTGACATTGCTTCGTATAGAATAATATCGTTTACAGCAGTTACTGAAGACCTGGAACTTTCCGCTTTCGGACGATTAGTCAGGGAAGTTGACGCAGGCTCCGAACTTGTACTGACAGTTTTTCTCCGTTTTTTAAAAGGGGGTGGTGCACTCTTCACTTCTTCAATGGTAAACCCAGGAAAATCTGACAAAGGTTTCTTGCGATTCCCATTGATTCCTGCAATCGTTTCTCCGTGGCCTGGGCCTTGCGGAAAGTTATAGTGTACAGCTTCAATTTCGAATCCAAGTCCGGAGCCTGCTGATCCTGAAAACAAAACAAACTTTTAGTTACACTGTCAACACAACCCATTGTTCCAAGTGGTTCAACCGAAACTTCTAGTTCCTTTAAGCATTTTATTGTTCCTGCCTTCTGTCAAACGATTCTCCGGCACACTTTCCCTCCGCTCGCATTCCCTTCGGGAATCACTGTCAGCGGTGTTTATACTCAAAGTCGGTGACAACGGTATCTGCGGGATTCTTATGTTATTTCTCTTAGCACCTGAAGCGAAAACTAAGATCAAGACTTTTGAAAAAATGCCACCACCGCAAGTGATTTTTAAAACTTACGTTTCTTTTCTCGCGATTTAGACGGTGATTTTCGCAGGCGTTCTCGAGAGGGTCTCAGCTCCGATTCACCTTCCCGATGTGTTTCAACATCAACCTCAAGTTGCGGCGATAGAGGAGGCAGCGGGATATTTTGATCACTTTCTTTGCAAACATCGACTGCAACGTCGGAACCAGAAGTACGTGGTACCTGGGGGACTGGATTGAATTGAAACGACAATCTGCTTGATGGCCCCGGACTATTCAGCTCTGTTAAGTTCAGCTCAAGACCGGAAATTTTTGGCGGAGGGGGAGGTGGTGGGATGGATCTCTTAGGCCGCGAAACCCTTCTAAGCGTTTCTAGGTGGAGATCAATGCAAGTTTCTTCGTCAGAAGAAAGATTTTTGCACTCTTTTTCATGTTTTCTCAGAATCCTAACATTTTCTTCCACATCTGAGTTCAACACGAAGCCATGACTGCACCGCTTACAGCAAAAGCATCGGCGTTGTTCAATGAACGAAACGAATCCAGCTGCTACCAGCTTCGGGAAAACTGCATGCTTCTTGTTCTGGTACCAGAAGTGAACATTTTCGCAATGAATTTGCAGTTCAGTCCAATCATAAACAGCCTTGACAGGACACATTAGGCATGTGAATCTCTCTTCTAGCTCAAAGTTGCAATAGGTGCTAGTGTCGGCTTCAACGGACGTCATGTTACTGCGTTCAACTGTTGGATTCATCTGCAAGAACATTATCTAGAATTACAAGATTATTACAAGAAAACACATTTCCTTGTCATTTTCAAAACAAGGTCAAAGGTTTAGGCGTCATTGGAATGGCTTACCTTGTAACTACCAACCAGACAATTCTAGTTGCTACGAACATTCAACACTTAAGCAATCCCTGGTTGATGAATCTTCTTCCGGTATTTAGTCTTCGACAAGATTTCCAAAAGAGAAACTCAACACTCGTATCTCTTGGACTCAAATGTTGTCGTTTACGAATTTGGAACCGAAATCACAAACTTGAAACTATGTACACATCACATCGGCCTTTATCAAACATTGGCTATTCTTTGATAAGTGGTCTACAAGGCTTTTTTGGAATTTTCAAAAACGGCTAAAACTAGATAATACAAACTTCAAAATTTGTATTTTTGGTTTAATCAGGTTAGGTTAGGTTAGGTTAAGTTAGTACTGGGTGTCGGACCGGCCCGCCACTGACCGGGGTTGGTATCAGACCGGTCCTACCCGTCATCATTGTAGACCACTTATCAAAGAACTTCCCAAACATTAACCACACGTGATACCTTCTGATTGACAGTGAGCCATGGGCAAAACCTACACTCTTTATGGTTCTCCAACAAACTAATTTGCTTCAACCCCGGTGGCCATAGCACGTGCTTTCTGGCGGGACCTTAGAAAACTACGTAATAAGCATCGAAGCTTTCTAGTTGATGAAACAAACACAGGTTTTAGCTAATTGAAATTACAACTTTGAGCGCTACAATGCTAGTGTCAAAATATACATTATTCAGCCCCGAAGTAAATGTTTGCCGTAGAAGCGAACAAGATGAGAAGATACATTCCAATTCAAATTTTCATGCTTGATCACCCTGCCATCTATTAAAGGATTTATACACCTAGTTACAAACGCACTTTGTTCAGCTACTTGAACTTGTACGAATCCCATGGGTTTGTCAAGGACGCTCACAGTCAGTATTTCTTCAGCGTTTCCACATAACCGCATTACGAGACGGCTTTTGATAGACATCCACAACATGCTTCATATTCTGATTCTGGTTGCGGATGACTTCTAGCACGTCTAGCTGACTACTGGTTGTACTTTGCAAAAGCGTTTTAGCCGCGGTTGATTAAAAAAATGCAACCCATTACAGCAACTATTTATATTTTCACAACGTTGATGAAAATGGATGAATAACGATTTGTCCTTGATCATATATCATATACATGTACTATCATTGAACGTGACGTAATGGATCACTCCACTTCTGATGAAATGTTACAATTCCAGCGAATATACGCGATTCATTCCTTTGAAAAGATTCTAAATTCAAGGGAAATTGAAGATACCATCCAACCTTATACTAAAGCTCCATACTCTCAACCCTTGAAGACACCTAACCGATTTGTTCCAAGTTTCAAAATTCTGAGCAGTCGCAGAAGCTTAACTGCTGGATTTGCAGATGTATACTTCTTTAAAAGAGGAAGATATACTCCATAAGCTTAAGCTGGAGTTCGATATCAGTAATATTTTTGAGCATTTGGTCAATTTGGTGTTTTTTGATGGTTTTGAATCTAACCGATGGCTGCGCCGAAGGAGCACGGATTCAAAGCTCTTAGGATGCCCTAAAATCTACAGCTTTAAAACAAGCTATATATAAACAGGGACATAACAATATTCGCTTGAAGATCATCCACAGCCCCGCAACCCCATTGTAGCTATAGCTATCGTTGATGACTTGATCCCCGATAAAACAAGAGCCACGATTGCAGATTTCTCATTTGATCAAAATAACTTTCTCATATCAAATGAGATACTCATTACAGGAGGCCGCATGCGACATTCAATTTGCGGTTTCATTCAGGTTTCTTTAGGTCAGTCGAAAGTTCCGAGATTCCTCTTTCCAAAAGCTGATGATAGTGATAGGGAATCAGCATGCGACTTATCTTACTCTGGTTCACAATTCCGCATATCATTTGACCACAACTGGCAGATTGCATTGCACACATCTTCTTCATTGCGCAAAGTTACGTCAAACTATGGCAAGCCTGCTTTCTTGAAAATGAAAATATGAGTGACTCTGGTTTTGTCTACTGGCGAGATGAAACCTGATCGATATATATAGTTAATTTAATCAAAGTTGCGCTGACGAATATCGCTTTTATATTAGATTGATCATGTTTATATAGAGTAAAGGCATAGCTTCCATGATTCAGGCTACATCAAAATGATTCATTGAATTTACAAAAAGAAAAAAAGAATTTGTAAGACTAATGTCAAATCAGACTTTGAAACTTTGTATCAGAATCAGAATCTTTGAAAGATATAGGCGTGCTTTTAGTGGCGAATTTACCCAGCTTGTGGGAATTTAATCGTGGCTTGAGGTCACTTGTACTTGACTTAGGCTGTGATTGTTTTTCCCTTGTGTGTACATCATCTGTGGTTACGATACGAAACGTTATCGTTGATTAAATGCAGCTTCTTTATACAGTACAGTGCGGCCACTTCATACACTATAGAGCGAAGAAACGTTCTTGTGACGCTGCGATGATGAGAGACGCTCGCGCCTTTTCGCGCGCTTTGTTTACATTTTGTGGCTGCAGTGGATTTCAATGGGATGTAAACACAAGAGAGGAGACGAGCGTGTTCCTTCTTTCAAGTCAGTTGGTTCTACGGCATGCATTCATACGGAGCGAAACACGATCATTCCATGCTGCAGCAATAAGTAACGTGTTATTTTGCCGTGTCCGTCGAGCAACAGGCTAACTGCACAATTATACAATTTAAAGTTGCATCATTTCAAGTGCAACTTGTTGTAATATTACAATTAACATTGTCGAAAAGTTGAATTGTGTACATGTGAAATGGAGAACAAGAATTTCTTGTTCCATTCGTTGACTAACTGCCCAAATTGATGACGACGACGACAAAAGTGTGTGGAAAATTAAAATACTTTGAGTTTTTACAGTAGAACTAAAATGTCTGACGAAAAAGTTTGTCGATTCAAAATCAGCGTTAAAAAACAAAGTGATTTGACTTGTGAAATGTGACAAGGATCCATTGAAGTTTTCTCGATAATTGGACAATAGATCGAGATTAACGTCGTGTGAGAATATTGGAGAGAAGCAACAAGTGTCGATAGACGCTATCTGTAAGATACAGAATCCAGATCTGCAAGTAGAGCTTGGGATTGCGATTTGTTGTCGAAAACAAAATTGTAAACCCTAAGACTTGAGAGTAAGTTTTCCAGCTGAAGTTTCTTCAGCGATTAATTCGAGTTTTTGTAGTGTAAAACCGTGTGATCCCCAGCTGACATTTGACGCTTTCGTGTACATGGTTTTGATTTACAGAATGACATGCTGATTCACATGTCCAGGCTCGTTTCGAATGCATTTGGTCATGCGATCATGGAAATTGTTGTTTTTACTACAAACCCGTAGAAATAGCTTGTATACAGAAAGGAAGCTAGAGTTTTTCATGTGTGTGAAGCTTCAACTTTTAATTGACTCGACTTGAACCAAGTCATTGTCAAAGTCATTCCAGTTAAGTGTCCTTTCATATGTTGGACTAGGCTGGAAAGAGGGTTGGAGTTACCAGTAGTAGGTCGAAATACGCCGAATTCTGTTGCTGCTTTTGTTGTAGCTGCTGCTGGAAAAGCGATTCGCTGGAAATCACATTCATCTAGATTTAATGTTCTACTTGTGAACAACTATAAATTGTTGAGCCCACCCCACATTATCATCATTCATGGAAACTACGCATGGGCTTCGAAAAAAGTGAGTTGTAAAAATTGTAGATTCTTTGCACGTTTGCAGCGGCAAAACGAATTTTCGTACGTTTTTGACCTTGCCTCGTATCACGACCAAGAGTTGGACGATGCTAATGACGGTGAAACATTAGCGTTTATTTTCGTTGGTAACGAACCTACAAACCATGTTGGAGATGCAAACGTGAATATCCACAACCTGGGCCGGCTTTGACAGTCATAAATTGGCCAACAATGTTGTTTGATGAAGAAGGCAGTTTGGCGTTACTACGCTGCTGCTGTCTGCTGTTGTCTATTATGCGAAATGAGGCATTTTTTACCTGCACGTCTCTTCTGTCTGCTCAGGTGTTTCATGGCCACCTTTTTATATTACAATTTTGCTTGTTGTGAGATCACCACCAAAAGTCTGCAATCTACTTCTCCAATGGAGCAAATGGCAAATGACTTGAAACGCTTACATGATTTTGTTCCGTCTATCCTTGAAAGATAAGGTAGTGAAAATATACACAAGGAACAAATTTTGTTGATTCATAAGTGCATATCCGTCATTGGGTTCGCTGCCACAGTTTGGCATTGACTTTGGTCAAGACGAAGGACTTGAGGTGAAAATTGAACACTCGAATGCTTTTTCAAAGTAGTAAAAAAGTAGATTAGCATGTGTATATATTTATTCCAGTAAGAACTTGAATTTTGTTTGGAGGAGATGGATTTGTATATCAAGGTTGTTTGTTTTGGTGATTATCTGGAATCAGAATGCGCGGTTGGGATGTTTTGTCCTTATTGTTCCTGCCCTAGGCTCACCTGTTGATTAGTCTGGTCTCTGGATAGGTATATGGTTTCGCTAATTCTCAACAATTAGCACTTGGGTTTCATTCAATGGATTGTTGAGAAGTGCGTAGTCACGTAGAGGAGGCTGTGGCGGGGTGTTTGCTTGCGAATTATCGTCATGATTATGACATCAGCGACGAATACCAGTTGATGCTGTTCATGTTCATATTTGCTTGCTTTTAGGCGAACTTTTTGTTCTGGGGGTGGATTAGAACTTCAAGTCGATAACCACGTTTTGAAATAAGCGAATCATTCAACTTGGCCAAATTTACTGGAGTTGTTGTTAGCGTATGCGTAATTGCGTTCAAGATGAGTTTGCTACAGGATGTTGGCTTCTTACAATGGTCAATATTAAGCGTTAAGTATGCTCTTGGAATAAGTTGGAGGAAAAAGATGGGCGATAAATCAAGTTTGAAAGAGGAAGTTGGAATGGCCATGAATGACTGAAGTGCTGTTGAGGCAAGTTAAGTTTTTGGGCGAATTTGTCATCAGGGAATTGAAGTTTTGTTCGTGGTATTGGATTCGTTGACACACGGAGGTTTTACTGGGAAGTTTCTAAGTTTGGAGTTTGGTAAACGTAAGACCCATCGTTTTACTGACACTGAACTCGTTCATGAGATGTACGGCTTGTAGAGAGTAGTATATTTTACGAGCAAAAAACGCTTTGATGACATTTGGCTAGACGGTTGAGCCGCAGCTGAGCTAAAGAAGTTGCGAAACTGAATTATTGGCTGCAAAAGTTCATGAGGAGGAAGAAGTTGTTGAATAAGTAATTATTGTTGCGATAGTATATTGTAAGTATCAGGACGTCTTTAAGTTGGAAGTATTGACGAGCTTGAGTTGAAACTAATCGTGTTATTTTGTGTGCTGTTTCAGGTCATAAGAAGGAGAAGGACGATATTGAATACAAAATGTTGAGCTGCTGACTGACTGAAACAAGCGATAAAAGACTCATCGCTTTCACCATGAAGGGGATCAATTCTGACGCTGTCTTCCGGTTCTGGGATGCGGTCCTATTGACCATTGTGTATCTATTCCAGAACATTTTTCTGAACATCTTCATAATTAGGCATTTTCGGCAAACGTTCTACGCGTTCCTGTTGTTCCTGCTGGACTTCATGATAATTCTACTGTTTTCCTTCACCCTGTTCCTGGCTTACAAGAAGCAAGCAAAAGCCAAGAGGCGAGAAAAGGGCCTCAATGTTTCTAGCTCCAACAGTGTGATTTCAAATAGGACTGAGTCGAGAAATAGCAGCCACCATTCCGACTATGGACACTGCTCTGACTGCCGTCATGTGGACTGCTTCTCAAAAGTTTCCAAATTGCCATTCAGTTACGTGTCGTGGATCATGTACTCGGCAGTGCTGATATTCAAAATGGTCCTCCTATTCAAGTCTGAAATACCTCAAACGTTGAATGACAGGGGAACGTTTCTGGGTCCTCAACTGTTGAAATTTTGTATTGGTCTGACGTCGATTGCATTTTCATTGCTGGTCGAAGCCCATCATGATGCCCACGATGATCCTTTACGACGGGAGTATATCAAGTCGATCGCGTACGGGATGGCGTTAGAACTTCTTGACTCTGTAAGTTGAAGGTCTTTTATCTTGATGTTGTCCATTGAACATATTATATGTTCTTTCTTATCAAATGGATTTTGTTTTGTTTTTACAGACCAGTTTTTTGGGGATGTTGATATCCAGTGATTCTCATTTGGGTAAGCTTGGTCACACCACTTACAAGGAAACTTCTTTCGGTTATGAGGAATAGCGAATATGTATGCTTATTTGTGTTGGTTTTCCAGTTTACACGTTCTTCTTCGAAAATGTCATCATTGGGTTGGCTTCGCTTAACTTCATGCTTCCCTCCATAGCACTGTATAAGCTGACAGTTTCCAATTTCGGACGTTCATACCCTGTACCGTTGGGAAGCCTATACAAAGTTCTTCATCTGCTTTTGGTGGACGTGCCATACCTGGGAATCCGTCTCTATTTGTGGCAAATGGGCTCGGATATTTCCTTGTTCATAATCAAGAACATGTACTCGATAGCTCGCTATACCAGAGACTTGTATACTGAATCTAAGAATCTGAAGGAATTCTACGATCAAAAGAGAAGGGTGGCCAAAATGAAGAATTTATCTTCATTAAACTGTAAGTTCAGCAATGCTTTACACGACCAAGTTGTTGTTGCTGTTGAGGCAGATGCTAAGATACTAAATGTTCCCGAGGCTTGATAAGGTAGGGAAAATTGACCGTGCTAGTAGTCATTTTAGCTAGGCTCAGGTTCTAGCTCCATGAAAGATACATTTCTGTACATTTTCAAAGAGCTTAATTTTATAAACTGTAAGCTTATTGTGTACTTCTGAACACTGGCAAGGGATTTTGTGAAAGGCCTATAGTAACTGTGTTGCTATTTTGCTATGTCTGAGTCGAATCTAGTGATACCGGCTGCATTCAGCTAACGTGTTTAGCGCAAACCGCTCATGAATATGGACTGCTATAGAGATCTCAGAGTACTTAATTTTGAACCATAAGCAAATGTACCATTAGAAATCTCGTCTCTGGAGTGACTGAAGATATGTTCCTATTATTACTTTGCAGGCCAAAACGTTTCTAGAAATTGGTTCGTGGTAGTTAGACATTAGACATTCTTGTGACGACTTGATGTAAAGATATAACTGAATTGTCTTACACCTATTTTGTTAACTGGATGTCAAATAGAAATAATAGTGCATTCTTCGAGACTATTCACAACGTTTAAGTTTTAAGTATAGTGAAATATAGAACAAGAGCAAGAAACGCTTGATTTACAGCAAATTCGATTGCTCGTTAAATAATATGATGTATGGACACTTAATGTTACATACAGCCTGGTCGTGAACGGCCGATCACATGTATTCAAAATGACACAATAAACGTTGATATCCGTGTAAAGGCCATGGATGTTGTTCAGAGTTGTTCGGTTACTACATGTCATGTGTTATGTCCAATGCATTGCACCAATTTTACTTAAGACCCAGCCCAAATCTTTATTCAACTGTAAAAAAGCTAACGGTTGAACTACTGTCTATTTATTTGTTTATGTTACACGACTACCTCTCAATCAATTCCCATCACAGGTATTAAAGCGAATCATTCTTCTTGTTTCAGTCAAAAATCCGATACTTTCCTGGAATATATCGATAAATTGATCAGTTGTGAAAGATCATAGTATCTTTGAAGCGTACAATTGGCGTAGAGTATATGATACTAGCTAGTCGTACCTTGTCCGAAATTTGTCTTGGGAACCAAAATATTCTGTATAAACGAGGTGGAACAAAAACAAATGGAAGAAAATGATAACAAGGGAGATGAAGACCCAAAACATGGTGGACATAGGGCCGTAACCCGAGCCATGTTTGTGCATCGAGATCACATGGTTTTCATGGGCAGGAGCTAAGGAGAGCAAAAATAAAGTTAGCTTACTTCTATCCATTAGTATGCAATAATGCAAAATAAAGCTTACCTTCTACCACTTCTTTAACATGTATGGAAAGCCGCAGTTCTTCGACATGTAGCTTATCAGAAGTTATGTACAGAACAGCTGTTGATGGTTCAGTCTGTTTCACTGGGAAGAACTTCTTGTTCGGACCCAATTCTACAGGAGTATCTAAACATCCTGCATCGCAGGCATAATAGTCTTTATCACTACGGTCCACAGCAACGGCAAGGGAGGCTTTGTTGTCTTCACCAACGGAAACACTAATATTCAGGTGAGTTGCATTCCCATACCATACACGCCTGAAAGTTAGAAAGCATGGCGAACTGAATTAGGACAATCGGCTAGCGATCATGAGATGCTGTACTTAAATTATATACCTGAACAGATAATCGCGATGCAAATCTTTAGGTTCTGTGTTGAACTCTAAATGCTGATTGCTGAACTTTAAGGCTCCAAAACTAAGCACCATGCCTTGGATAACGCCAAGAGCTCCAGCCTTCACGAGCTTATGGCAACCCTGAAAATTCAAGAATTTTGAATGAGTTTGAAAATACTTTCACGAATTATAAACATTGACTTCTAAGCAAAGCGTACATTCTTTTCTAATGTGATTAACCACAAGTTGGAAACATATCGAATATCTTCTATGGTGCTCAGATGGGACCATAAACTTTGCGCTTGCCTGCAAAAATTCAAGTTCACATGACGTCATTCGAAGCAACACCAAACGTCAATTCATATGATGCTTACAATGTATGATGTCCTCCATAACATCCTTCTGCGTATGATAGCACAGCTTTTGATTCAGATACTTGGGCAGCAGGAATGTTTGCTTCATGTAACGGGTCGCGAACTTGAGATAGCACATAATACATGGTGGCATTAATTTTATCTCCATTCAAAGCACTGACTGCTTTGGAAGTACTAATGTAGAATCCTGTGCTCCAAAGCTCCTTCCAGGCATTTTCGTGAAGCGCAAAGAAGTTTTCTCCGTCACCGAGGCTCTTCTTCAAATCCTTAGAAACATATCATTCAATGAATAACCAACAAGTTCTGGTATGATACCATAAAAACCAGTAATGAACAGCAATTTGATTTTCTTACGTGCTCGGAGTTGTTCAAAAGTTTCGATTGCTTCGAAGCGAACTCTTCTTTGTTTGATAAATATACGTAGTTGACTGCTAATACGAACCTAATGGAAGTCGATGATTTAGCTCGCACCTGCATTGACAACAACAATAAGTTATTCGAACTTTTCGCAATTTTTCTTATCAAACAATAAGAAAAATAAAGTTTAAACAATTATTGATGTTTAATTCGATTTGTGGCCCTGTCAGCTAAGATATCCGGGAAGATAAACTGACATTTGAACACGTTAAAATACATAACGTGAAATGAAATAAAGTTCAACCGATTTTCAGGGACCTACCGTAACAGCATTCGGCACTTTGCGGTAAGCAATCGCAACAGCTATGTTCATCCGTTCACTTTCGATCACTCCACTGCCGAGAACATAACTGACTTCCTCATTATTGACTAGGGCTCTAAAACCAAAAAGGGAATTAGCTGCTTGAAATTACCATCGTACCGCCTCCTAAATTCAGATTTTCATACTTTTTCGCTTCGGTTTTGAAGGGTGGGTCACCCGTCCAGCCCATTTGTTCAAGAGTTATAGTGGCATCTGAATCTCCTGGGTTTCGAATAGACACTACTTGTTCAAACATTGATGGGTATGCTCTATGCGTAAAATACTTGCTCGATGTTTCAATCGTTTCTCCATTTGCATCCTCGATACAAGCATGGCGTTCCACAATTCCGCGGTGAAAATGCAGCACAACTGCTTCTTTACGAAAAGCTTCGTCGATAACAGCAACTCTTATTATCGGTCGAAAAGGGACTCCAACTGACAAAACACGGCCAATCTAGAAATCAATCAGGATTCAACCAAATTCAACCCTGATTATAAAAGATCAATCAGCACAACCGCCTGGATTGTCACTTACTTTCGGTTTGATGTTGATTTTGGAGCTCTCGTACAACGACAACCCTATCAGACCATTTCCAACATAAGGAAGATAGTTTTCGTCCACTCTAGGAGGGTAATGTATGATTTTAGCATCGTAATTATTTGCGTCATCATAGTACTTCAACAGTCTTCTAGTTATGCAGTCAGAGGGAGGTTCTGGAACCACGAAAATTACGTCACATCATGTTCATACTTGCATTCTGGTCTGCAAATTATGCTTTAACCAAAACTTACCCTGTGCTTCTCCTTCAGTACTGAATATCTTGAAACCTAACAACCAAACCAAAATGAAGATTCCTAAAGCTACCAGGAAGACTTTACGGTACCTGCAAAAACAGAAAAGGCGATGAATTCTAAGTTTCACTCGATTACAGTATTCATCAGCTGAGAACTCACGAAAAATTGGAATCAAAGAGGCGCTTGATCTTCCTAGGTAACTCAATGTTGTCCAACAGGGAAGGCATGTTTGTCTTTCAACTTTTTGTTGCTGACCGATCTCAAAACATCCGATGGACACGCCTATTTTTCTAGCAGCTTCACCGAGATTTGTAGCCTTTAAGAGACATTTCCGGTGGTGAATTTCCCTGCAAATATAAGCTATCCCTGAAATTGCCAGCCCTTCTCCCAGAAGTTTCTTCCGTCTACAGTAACCGCCAAAACTAACTGCCTTGGCATTAAAATACCTGATGGACTGTATCCCAAGCAGTAAACAACAATGAAATTCGTCAAATTCAAACAGAATCAGATGTCCCACGTGGCATTGTCACCAACTTGGATTCATGCACCAGAAGGTGGAACCGACAATGATCGTACAATATGTTGTTACACACGTTTTGCTCAATAAATGATGCTGACAATACCAAAATTAAAGTATGTTTACATTCGCACAACTGTTTTCTGAACTGATCGAGTCTTGTCAATACATATACGTCAAATCACAATTGTGTACCGTAGATGTGTTTTAAAAACTGAGTCGTTCAGTTGGTAAGGAAATTATGGCACCTACGAGTCCAATGAGCTTGTTTTGAATTTTCTTGGCGGGCCAAAAAGTAAACACTGAAAATCGCAGCGTAACGGACGTAAGCGTGTAATTTTGGAAGCTGCGGCAGCGTATATTTCTTCATCTTCCTCATGATTGAAACTATTGATATCGATTTCGACATGGATGACGAGCCGCAGCCGAAATCGAAATCGAAGGCCAAAGGGAGCAAAATTAAAGTTCCAAAGGCTAGGTTAACTGAAGAAGAAAAGTTAGCCCGGAAAGAAGCACAAGAGGTTGAAAAAGCTATTAAGAAGAGTTTGGCGGAGCAAAAACGAAGTGAGAAGCCCGGTAACGCCATCAATGTAAGTTGAATATCCAGTAATACAGGGAAGTCTTGCTTGAGATCATTAATTAAAGTTTGATCTTTTACAGACGATCACTGTATTGCTACCGCCGAGTGTCATATTTAAACATGAAAAGTTGACTCCAAGACTTGAAGCTTTTTCTTTGAACCATGAAGTAACGAATACGTCCGAGTTTGTCGAAAACTTAATTGCTTTTCGCCGAGATACTGTTTCCAAAGCACTAAATGACCTAAACATTCTGGTACATACGTTTCTCGAAAATTTTGGGACAGATTGTGATGTTATGGAGAGTTTAATGAAATATTTTTCATTTTCAGATTGACAAGGTGCATTCGCAGGAGGAAGATCAAGTATTTGTTTTGAAGTACCCGGACGAATACATCCCTCTGATTGATTCTCAGCTGAAGGGTGATGTAGATGGATTTGTTGAAAGCGTCCAAATTCTGCAAACTCTCATACCGGATAAGAAACTAACATTGATTTTGATGGAGTCTGACAAGTATTTCAAGTAAGTTAATGCTGCAGTGTTCGATCGCGTCCACCATGTAATATGTGAAGTTGAATTGGTTTTTTAATAATTTAAATTTACAGGAAAATAAAGAGTAAAGAAAACTCTGAATATCGTAAACTGGTGCTACAAGGAACCGAGGATGAGGCCAAGCAAAGAAAAAAGACGAAGAAGCAAGCTACTTTGCCGGAAGTTTCACAGTAAGCTATTTTCATGACAGAGGTTGCTGAAAACGTGTGAAAGCCATGGATATGTAAACTAATTTTTCACTGAATGAAATTCTAGACTGGACTTCAGAAGTGCATTACTCGAAATGCAGCTCATCACCAATGTTAACTACCGAGTTGTGAACAAAGTTGAATTCCTTTCTGATTTGATTCTGCAGTACGCCAAGGCAGTAGCAGACGCACCTTTCAAGTAAGAATCAAACTTCTTATTGGCAATTTGTTATGAGGCCATGATGTTAGTTCATGGGGACGGCTGTCTTGGGCATTCCCTGTGGGAAACGTGAACCTCGAACTTACCAGTCTTCAGGTTCCTTGCGAAGAAAGTCCCTCCTCAGGCCATAATTTTGAACTGGATCTTTTGATTCAGGGTTTTATGATGCTCATAAAATAATACTAAGGCACCAGTCGAAAACCAGGACCTGTACCGACCCTTTTTTCGGGAATTTTAGGAAAACAATGTCGTTACGGTCTCCAGTTTCACACTTTGGCTTTGAAGTCGAACTTTTTGGTGCTCAAGTCGTGTACTCTAGTAGAGTACACGATATAAACTATAAAAACCAAAAATTCCGATTCGGAAGCTTGGGTCACAAATTCGTGCCCGTGCCGTGACAGCACTTTTCTGACCAATTTTGTTTAAAAAGTACCGTCTTTTTCGTGTTAATATCGTAATCGGTGATATAGTACACGGAATGAGTACAAAAACTGAAGTTTCTTTGTTGGAATTTCGCATGCCCACATCGTGTACTTTCCTAGACTATGACTAGACTACGTGGGTCGAATTTGGAGGCTTCTCTTCTCTCAGAGATCGTAAAATTATTTTTCATTCTTCATTCAGGAAACAGAAGATGACTGATGGTTTTGACTGGTACGCGCTGTCGGACTGCGCCGGTAGTATTAAAGTTGACAAGGATGGCAACGGACTTCTGAATCTATGGGTGGAACAGCTGATGCAGTTCAGCAACGTTGGAATCGAGACTGCGAAGGCTATTCAGGCAAGATATCCAAGTCCCCGGGCCTTACTAACGGTACGTAGACAACTAGAATCAGCAATTTGTTGTCAGAGCAATAAATACGTAATGCGTTTATGCAGGCGTACGATAACTGTGAAAGTCTAGAAGAAGGTCTTCAACTTTTGCAAGACATACGGGTACGTTTGTTCTGTTGTTTTATCAAATATTTAGCGATTCACCTATGGAAATTATTAATTAACCTTGTTCTGCAGGTAACGTACGGTATTGGGCCGTTAGCCAAGGTTAGGAAGCTGGGTCCAGAATTAAGTAAAAAGATCTACCGGTTCTTTACTGTGTTGGATGGAGATCGGAGCCTGGGACATTCTCAGTCAACATGAGGCATTCATCTAACTGAAAACTTGACTAATCAGTAACTTCATTTCTTCGCACCGCTAAAGCCATAGCTCCGGCCTCCGCTGGGTTCGGTCTCTGTGAGAATACTTTTAATAGTGAGCTTTTATAAACTGACGAAATACTGTCGCATATGACAACATACCCCTTATGTGAGGTTTGTGTAATAAGCTGCGATAAAACTCCTCCCGTGTACTTTTTCTCAGGAATTTTTATGCAATAAACCAAATCGCTGAAATGAACTTCGCGACTTTGTCATCATTGAACTTCTTTGACTCCGAAGTGCAGTTATGACGTCAAGGTCATCTTAAAATACGCTTCGTTGCCGACATTAGGCCAAACATGATGATCCTTTCCCTTGGTAAGTATTGGATGACAATTTAGTTTCAGTATTATACATATTCCGCATTCTAATTTTTCTAAATTTCCAATGCAGGTGCTCCCAAACTGCGTAGGGTTTCTGTTCTTGACTGTCATGAATATGGTCTGTTGTCGAAATCAACCTGGGAGAGTATGTTGTCACCTTTGGATCTTTTCCATCTGAAAGTCACTCGGATTCGCAACACGTCATAAACTTGCCCAATTTCGTTGTAGAGTACGCAAAAGGCGACTGCTTAAAGGTTGATTTTTCTTCAAGACATTTCAGTTCAGTTTTGGTAGTGCCCTGCAAAACACAATGAAGGCTGAAACTGAAGACCAGTTATAGTTATCCCTGTGTTCTCTGTAAAAGCACAGCCTCAAAATGGTGCTAGACAAGTGTTGGTTCTTAGTGATATTTTTAGTTTTAGGACCAGTCAACGGTATAATAAGCAGCAACAGCAGCGTTAGTTCTAATGACACATTTGAGAGTGCCAAGTTGATCAATAAGAAGCCCACAAAGAAGCCCATGCTTTTGCTGGTGGAGAAGATCTATGAATTGCCGGAGAATTCATCATCAGAAACTGACTCGTACTTTCCACGCCGGTCGACAGAACTGGATTCGTCGGACAGCAAAGAGAGTAATTTCGTGGTGAGCGCTTGGGAAAAAGATAGCAATAACGCTTCTCGAAGGTACTTCGACAGCTCTTCGGAGTTCCCGTTTCCGCCTCGGGGTTCTCGCCCGGATCATGGTAATTTAGACGATTCTTTCACAAACACTTTCGAACACCATCATGGTTGGACTGCTGGCGGATGGTCTGAAGATGTGGATAACAAATGGCCAGGTGACGACATTAATTTCCAGTCCGGACCTAACTTTCGGTCGTTTCAAGAAGATCTGAAATGGCATTCTTCACCAAAAAGTCCTTACAGCCAGACGTGGTACATCGATGACCACGAAGGTCCTCAAAAGTCTCTAGTACGTTATGTCTCCCGAGATCTGATTCCTCCTAACAACTCGTCATACTTGACCTGGGACGACGAGGGAAATTCAACAGAGTTTATTCCGGGGAAACCGCCTCCATACGGTCCACCACCTGGTAGTTTCGGATGGGGGCAGCCTTTGGAGTCTACAACAACTACCACTACTACAACTCCGGAACCAGAAACAACAACAACGACCACCACGACCACTACTCCGGCACCTACAACAACTACTGTGGCTCCCACTACAACAACCACAACAACTCCAAAGCCAACAACAACAACGACGACTCCGAGAACTACTAGAAGAACTACTACCACTACGACCACCACAACTCGAAGACCCACAACGTAAGTCTAACTCCCGGATTTTTCTAATACAAAATTGCAATAATTTTTAAAACACAGAATTTCCGGATTTAGTACAACAACAAGAAGAACTACTACAACAACCACCACCACTACGACGACCACGACGACAACAACCGCTCGGCCAACAACAACTACCACGACCACAACACCTCGACCAACAACAACTACAACGACCACAACACCTCGACCAACTCCAGCTCCAACGCCGCAAGCTATAATTTTAACCACAACAGAAACTCCAGAAACTGAACCTCCGATGACATATGCTCGTGCTATTTTACCCACAATGGGTGGGTACGGGTATGGTCCGGTAGAAATGCTGCCGCCGATAACCACACCGGAACCTCCTCAGCTTTATGGTCCTCCAACGTTGGCTCCGTCTTATGGCCCACCACCCACAAGACCTTCGTATGGACCACCTCCAACTTTAGCATCTTCCTATGGCCCTCCTACTTTGGCCCCATCATACGGACCTCCGCCCTCATACGGTCCACCATCGACACTTGCTCCTTCATATGGACCTCCAGTAACAATGGGCTATGGAGGTTACAGTCCTTCAGCTCAAGTATCAACTGGTTATGGTAGTCCTGCACCATCCTACGTGTCACAACCGATTCAAATATCTATCAATTATGGCGGTGGTGGAAGTGGTACGAGTAATGTAGATTCGTACGCTCCAAAACCGGTGGCAGACTATGGAACTCCAGCCAAGGATTCGTATGCTCCAAAACCAGCGGACAATTATGGAACTCCAGCGGTGGATACGTATGCTCCAAAACCAGCGGCTGACTATGGAACCCCAGCGAAGAAAACAAAATCCACTCAGGAAACGATCCCTGCCAAATTTACTGGAGAATACCACTATATTGACAGCGGCACTACAAAAGCACCGACAATTACCAGCCCCAGCTACGGTGTTCCAGGACAAGCCCAAGGCCAGCCGTGGGATGAGTTCCAGTTCTCGTCCCATCGAAGAACCATGTTTGGTGGACCGGCGACACAGCCAGAAATACCTCCAGATTTTAGACGAATTGCAGACAATGGCAATAACCAATTCCAGTATACCACTCGGCCATCCTTTTCAATTCCACCTGCGCCAACATACCAATTCGCAAATAATAACGTTGCTCTTCATCTTCTACCTCCGCCATTACCACCACGAGAATCAAATCCGAATCCACCTCCTCCACCACGTCTCCGAAGAGAAAGACCACGAACAACGTTGTGGTCTCTGCTGGGATTGGATGACGATTATTAGATTATTAGACACCATTTTTATTTTCTCAAGCTTACCAAAAATATTTTCGAACAAGGCTTATTTTTGTACCGTTTTTTAATAATAAATTTAACACGAGTGTGTAATTGTTTTTCACGAAAACCATTCAATGTAAGTGTCACAATTTTCTCTAGCGGCAAAAGCTTTTAGCTCCCGATAATCTGTTTCTAGCAATCGCGGGCAACTCCAAATTCGCAAGGTCGACAAATTGTTGTCCTGCAGCATAAGTTCCATCACTGTAGCCATGTTGACGTTCACGCATTCGTCTAGCGTCAGCCGGGTCAGCTTTTTCATCCGGTTTGTCTAAAAAAACAGTTGTTCAATTCTTGCTTTCAGTTCTCACCAATCCTCTTGAACTATTGCAGCTACTGGGTTTCTTTGAATGCTAAATAAGGGCCTACAAACCGAAACTAATCGCTTCAACCCATATTTACCAAGAGTCGGACTTTCTCCTCAAATTTTTAGTTGTTGCAGTGTCTCTAAAAAATATGAAGCCATAACTTCTACTGCAAATACACTATACGTATTATTAGGAACTCTAATTGTTTTCATACTCGCTCCGAAGTTCCCAATCCCCGCATATGGACCCCACTTAACACGGATTTTATTCCCCGGCTCATCGCTCTGGCCTGATCCTCCAGGATTTTCTTGTTTCTTTTTTCCTAGTTCAGCTATTTTGAAAGCTTAAAAAAGAAATCTTTACGAGATTTCCCATGTTCCCGTACTCTTTATGACAAATATAGCAACTGGGCTTTAACATGGCCTTCGGACCCCAGCTAACTCGATTTTAGCACAAGATCCATGCAATCAAGCAACATGCTTTCTCTCCACTTTCCCTTCAGGACCAATCCGTATTTTTATTGTATCGTTCTTTATCGCTAATGGCTTTTCTTTTATTTGTAAAAAAAGAATCAACTATCCGTACTACTGCAAAAGGTGGAATCGACGCCTGTTGAATATCCGAATGCATACAAAGCTGCTGATTTTAAGCCTACTCACCCTCCAAATGTCTTCGAGGACCGGAAGCTGGAATCCAGCGCATTTTTTGAGAAGCAAGTTGGCAATATTTTCGCACGAGTGCAGTAACTGTTTGAGCATAATCTCGGATCCGTGTTCGGTTCGATTATCCAGCCATAATTCGAGAGCAGCTAAACGTGAAAAGATACTTCCCGTGGGACTTTCTCGTTGCTGGGATTCATAGCGACCAATGTTACAGGTTGCCAGTTTCTGCAGAATGGGACAAGACCTTCCCAAGCCTATAAAACAAATAAGGACGTGCGTGAGTACTGGAGGAAGGGATACAAAAATGTTGGAATTGCACCACTACCATAGCGTTAAATTGAGCATTATAACATTGTACATTTAATTTATCTCGTAGACACAGGCACATACTTATCAAATCTACTGAAGCGAATCGATTCAAAATAAGGTTATCCAGATTCGGGCCGACGACTTGGAGGACGGGTAAGACTCCCTCGTAATAGTCCATAGTTTCCCCTTCGTTATTGACTAGGCTGAGACTTCGAAGATTCTCGTACCGCATAATCTTGTACAGCGTTTCGTTGCCAATCCATGCGTTACTTAACGACACCACCTGTTGGGATATACATGTAGCCGCTGTTTTTCAAGTTCTTTGGGAAGGATCTCCGTGTTTCTGACAGCCCCTTTTGAAACATTCGACTGAATGTGTAGCTGGATAATTAGTTTTTGTTGACATACCTCAGCTTTGGGACACATTGTGGCTGCAGCGTCAATGCTGTCAGCACGTAAGCAAGGTGATACAGAACAAAGCGTCTTGAGCTTATACGGCACCTTGTCTCCGTCGAGGCAAGCATTTGGATCCAGATGTTCAAAAACCTGGACAAAAACCAATAATCTTAATAGACCAAAATTAATTTCAAGATTCAAGCCCTTGAGAATTTGATTATCCAAAATTGTTCATTAGATTCTGATTAGCTGGTATAATGTATCAGTAGTGTTTCTGAGCGACATGTAACTTGCTGGAGCAGAGCTTGAAATGCTGAGAAAAGTTTTAATAATCTAACTTTTGCACTGGGCTGTTTACCTGTTTACATGTTTTGATCGATATTTATAAAGTGTCCGCATATCATGACCAAAGTTATGATTGCTGCAAAAGTTTGATATCGTGTGGCATAAATCACCAAGTTGTTGTTGTTGTCGACTTGTTTTGCGATGACTAATTGCTTTCTAGTGTTTCTAGAAGGTAAGCTAATAAAGCTATCGACCATGTTATCAAAGGGGTCTCACGAATTTTAATATGTTCTTTTAACGATTAAACCAAGCTGTAGACCAAAGTATGTGTTTCCGGCATTGGCTTTCTCCTAGTTGCGTGTTCCGTTCCGACGCGCTTGTTTTACTGATAAGTTGTGTACCTGGCTTTGGTAAAAGTCGTGAAGAAAGCCTAACAGTTTCTCTGGAATACAATGCACTTGATCTCGAAATCGAAACTATACATATAAAATAGAGCCATGTTTGTACCAACAAAATATAAAGACCGCAACGAGACTTTGGTGTAAAGAAGACAAGGATAAGTGGAAATTATATTTCATGTTCTTGGCCCTTGTGCTGTGTTATGCTGTTTTTGTTGTTGGTAGTCCCTGGGGATTTTTATCCCCCGCGAATCATGCTGGAGTAGATGGTCATGAATATTTCCCAACTTCACCTTGTTTCCGGCAGCGTCTTCTCGAGGCGCTACTCTTGGCACCGGACGAACTTTTCTCCACAGTGGTTGTTTGCAGCCAGCCACGACTTGATGCATATCTTCCACATTGCCCTCCCGCCTATTCATTGAGTCCGGTTGAAAAGTAGAATCTTGTCTCATATCTATGCCATTACATGTTCAATTTTTGTGGCATGTATGTCGTCTTTTGTGCAAAGTTTTTTAGAGTCCTTTTGCTGGATGCGGATACAGAGTTTGGAGCGAAGAAAGTGGTGACAGAAGGAATATGAGAATTTTCTATGGACTTTAACTGGGAGACAGTTGATTGTATTCGTTATGGCTTTTTCTTTTTGCTATCTGATACACTCTCATGATGATAACAACAAGACCTCTTTTTATAATAAACGTTTTTCTGGTTTTCTTTTTCCTCTGAGGTTTACTTACGTTCATTAAGCAACCAGAAAAACTCATGTTTTTTGAACATGAAAAGTTTACGTTTCTTTTTAACAGACCATTTTCATAATTAGAATTCCTCACTACATTTTTTCTCTTTAACGCCCGCTTTATATACACTGAAGCTTTCGTAATATTGCTGCACTGTCCTCTTGTACTGTCAATTCCAATAAGATTGTTTGGGCGCTAGGCAAAGTTGAAGCGTCTCTTTTTAATTTATTCTGTAGAGCCGCGCTCTTGTCGCTGGAGATGCCTTGTGATGATTGCATGCATTTCATTCGCCGACTAACTTGGAGTGAGTCTGACATATCGCGGTTTCCTTCTTTTGACCTTCCCCATCAATTTGTTGCTGCATTGTGTAAAAGTTTTACGGGTGAAAACTCGTCGGTGAGGTAAAACGAGAATTAGATTTTCTACTACGACAAGGGTTGTGGCTACACAACTAAAAACTGGCTCTTTGTCGACTGCATGAGTGAAAGTCAGTGGAGGCAGCCAGCGACTTTAGGAGGCTGTTTGTCGGCAGACGGATCATTTAAAAGAGTCAGCAGGGACATGCTTTTACGTTTATGTGTTCCACATGTATAGTGTATACATAAAAGGTCGCGTCATTGGCGAGGACAGACGGACAAATAGCCATTTCCGAGATGGGATCCATTCGAAGCGAAACATATGCCTCACTCACCTCAAATATCTTGTCGTAATCAAAGTCGGTGAGCTCAGGGAATTTCTCCAAAGCGCAACAAGCGCCGAGCCACGATACGCGTGTGTCAGTCACAATTAACCGCTGCAACTTTTGACATTGCTTTCGTCCACTGTCTGCCCCAGCGAGCCGGTAGATTCCGTCGTCCGAGATTAGTGTCGAAGTCACGTTCAATTCCCGCAAGTTTGCACAATTTACTCCTATAGTCTCCATTACCTGGTAATTCAACACAATTCCATTACAAACATCATTATCCACCCGACTCTCCCTGATTTAGGAATGTGGCGGCTGGTTTACATCAACTGTCATTATATCTTTGCACGAAATATAGGATTAATGGCTACAGTGTTGGGCATCCGATGCTTAATGCTATGAGCTGGACAAAAAAAACTTACTTGATCTATTGTCAATGTCATTTGCAAATTTAGAACCACCAAATTTTGGATTTTTGGTATCAAGGTAAGTAGCCTTTCCGGTTGGATGTGATGCAAGTAGGACAAATTTAAGCTTTTTAGTTTCTGGAATTGAAAACAAATGTCTTAAGCTCATTCACTGGGAAACTTTGTAAATGCAAAAAGTATTGAGTTACAATAAGCAAATCCGCTTAAACCAGAACCCATTGGCAAGGAATTTGGAATACATGGACGGAGATTCATTGAGAGCGATATTTAAGGTTATACAAGTTTGGTTTGTAGCTTTAGAAAAAGCTTTCAGGTAGAAAATTCTTGGATTTTACAGCTGTGCACAATCTTTGATACTTGGAAGCAGCAAAGGGAAATTTAGAATTTTGCAGGGCTAAAGCAGAAAGAGAGAATGTAGATATTTTGAAAGGAAAAGTTTCAGTTGGAAATAAACAAAAGGATCTTTGTTACAAATCAAACAATATTTGTTCTTGCGAATCTTGCTTGTAAGTATCAGGAAAAATCTCATTTTCTGGTACTTTACCAAGTGTTAGGCGGGCAGAAATACTCATGCGGGTTGGTAATGCTTGAGCATGAAAAATTGGACGCAGAGAAGCCGGGTAATAACTTTTGGCCCTACCTGACACAGGTCATGTTTAGGCTTGACAACAGCTTGGGGCAACAATAGCAAAGAAAGAGGGTGGAATCCCGAGAAATATGAAAAATAATACTCTCGTACTACTTTTGATCTCGTTTACTGCTTTCCTCGTTTACGTTTTCTCCGCCGAGGATCAATACGGCTTTATAAATCCGGTGGACAAATCCCAAGAAAACGTGTAGTAGGGAGAAAGCACTGAATTTTTTTATGAATCCCGTCTACTCGGTCTCTCGTTCCTGAGGAGGCTGCCCAAATCGTCAAACTCAGAGAGAATCCCAACATTTTAAAGGATCCATACACACGGTACATAAAAGTCCCGAAATGTATATTCTACTGTTTGTTTTGTTGATACACAATACCAAGGAAAAATCAAGGTTACGTCACAAAGGGGGAAACTTGATAATTATTGGAACTATGACAATGTAACTTTTCCCCAAACTTTTATAACAAGCGAGTTTCTTCAATGACAACTTTTGAAGTACTTCGCACGGTAGTGTATTTTTGAACTTACATATTTCGGAAACTTTTTCCAATAGAAACATTTTCTGACTAATTTCTATTTTCTATAATGTGGCTACTGCTTCCAATCAATTATAAAAAGGACATTTCACAATTTAGTATTCTTTGCAGAGGCATACAGAAACATCTTCAGGCCTTCAGGGATTTTGCTCTACTGTATATCAAGTTTTTTTTGTATTATCCATTATTTCTTTACCCTACTAACCCTACTACAGATATAATTAGCATGACCACCCTTAAGCTGCATGGATTTGAACTCGCACACTTGCAGTTTTGGCATGGATTCAAATCTCGAATAATTGCTAAAGTCGGGTCCGACCAAGGCAATCTGTTCTGTATAGGTGTGATTTATGGTTGAAGCAAACACAAGATTGTTTTAGCTAAGAGACTACACAGCTGATATTGGTGTATATTTTTGGGTGTTTGCAAATTTACAATGTTAATGATTTATAGTTTGCCAAAAAATATATTTTCATGGTTGTCAAACTCCTAATGCACCTCTAGCAGTTTCTGGGATACTCTTCCATATATACGTAGGAAGAAGGAATCAGAATCATTTTAAAAATAAGATCGAATGCGATTCTTGTGTATACCTTGCACCTGGAGAGAAACTGGAGCCCATAATGTTCCTCCCCAGTTCCAAATCCCAAATTTAGTACTTCCAGTTGGTCTCTGATGAGAAGATGTAAAAACTTTCTCGTTAACGACTTTCGTTCTCCAATGACTTGCATCATATCTTGCAAGAGGGAAGAGGCTGAAACAAAGGGCAGGAGAAAGACATTTCATTAGTCTCAAATAGCAACAACTGGTTTCGTTGAATATCTGTGTACGAGCTTGTTGAAGCTCTCAACTTGGCTGGCGAATTTTTTGTTTTCTTGTTTACCTGTCTGAATGCAAAATGTTCCATGTCTGTCTACATATTGCTTCTTCTCCGTTCTGCTCCTAGGCCTCATTTATATAGCCCTCGTCATGTACTCCCACAACAAACGCCTTGTTTGCCAGAGGGCGGAATTCGACGCTAGATATTATATGTGCTACTACTGCTAATATACACAAAAAAGGAATGGTCTGTTGAACTTGTGAGCTTGATGAAACTACTATGGGGGGCACGGCTTGAAATTTTTATATTTTGGCACGTCCTTCCCTCCCAGCTGAATACATATTGATGGTTTATTCTTGTGGTTTTGAATTGGTTTGGCCACATAACAACAGGTGGACGCTGTGTAGGAGTCGACGAGACTGTTCAGTAGCATCAGGATAACGTAAAATTCGCCAAAGATTTTTTACCATCTTGCGAGAAAGAATTCCTCTCATCCAGTTACTGGGTTTAATAACAAGAAGGGATTCGGAAGAGGGTTCTGCAAAAGAACTATTGTTGTGAGTGTGTACATGTCTATTTGATGAGTTCCATGTCCTTTGCCTTTTTCACACACTCACAGTCAGCCTGTAGCATATAAAATGATATAACCTGCAGTTTGCTAGGTGCAGACAAAAGGCCGGAACAATGCCGACGAGAGTTGCAATAATGAAATGTGTCTTGCTGATAACGTCTTTTGCCTCGGAGGATTCTGCAATAAGCGACGGCGAAGAGGAGTAACAGGAACAGGCATTGTTGGAAACATCATTAAATTCGACTATAAAGTGCTTTATCAGTATACACATTCCCGGTGGTGGTTCTTCTTCTTCTTCTTCTTTCATCCAACCATCTTCTCCACAGCACCCCACCCTTGCATTGGCTTTGGTAAAAATACCAAAGGATGCAAGTAAACCTCGGAGCAATGGTAGCTCATTTATTGTTGTCGATGGGTATACTTACAAGTACTGCGGGAATAACGAAACCGCCTAAGATGGCAATGAGATAAAAGGTAAAAATCTCACATAACAACACCATTTCTCTCCGGTGGTGCCGGAACATGTATAATTTCAGGTTCAGTTTAAGCCAGCGGACAGTCTCATGTATCATATGGGCCGACAGCGTTATATCCAAGTAAGCAACCGTGTAATTCGCTTGCTGCGAGGCTAATCCGTTCCATACTTGCAACCACGACGGTCTTGCCATTATTATCATGCTCACATCTCGGATGGAGGCGAATTCGCGGGTCCGTCGTTTATTATAAAGGTGCATAAATCTTTGCAGAGGAGGAGGTGGTTCATATAATATACGTCCGACGGACGAGCAAGCTCGTGATGCAGAAATATACAGGGATGATACGGAGGGAAGAGAATGAATTTTTGGTTGATGGCTGGGATGACGACCATGTATATAATATTCTTATGTAATGGCCAAGACACGCTGCCAAGGTTTGGCAAGCTGACTAGCTGACTGTGAGCTGGAAGACAAGAAGATTATAACCGGCCGGTGAGAAGGAGAGAGATGTATATATAATAGTGCTTCGTGAGGTTACCTTTAAATAAATGGAAGCAATTACAGGTGAATTTCATGTATATGGCAGCTGTAGTAGATCCACCGCCATTTTTGCTAACCTCCGTGTCCAAGTCATGCAAGAGATTTTTGGTGAGGGAGATGCGAATCTTGTGTGCAACTTTCCCTCTCGTTTCGCTAGGTCCCATTATGATCCGTATATTCTTACGTACTTTTAGTTGTAGTTGTTATCTTGGTCTTGGTGCTTCTTGGCGATCTTCCCCCTGCCACCTTCCTTGTTGCATTTATATTAAAGCTCAAGTTCAAGGCTTGTCAAATAATGTCATCGCCCCTCCTCACTTTTAACTCTTGCGGTGTGAGTAGCAAGGAACATATAACTTTTGAATTAAAACATTAGGTGGATGAGGTTCTAAAACTGGTTTCTGCTAGTCGTGGGAGCTATTTGAGGTACTCCATGTACATGTCCAGTCAGGTTTTACGACGAACGACGACGTTTAGTAGGCAGATAAGATAAAAAGGGAGCAAAAAATACGTAAAGAAAGAAAGTTTATTATTATTACGACTTACGAAAAGAGTCGAATGGTCCCTGGAAGTCGAGATAGGTGTCGTTTTCGAGTAAATCCGACATTTCTTTGGGGCTGGAGCAGTTGTAGCAGAGTCGGTCCCAGTTGTCGCCGAGGACAATGATGCTTAATGTCCTTAAGCTCCGAGTTTTTTTCCGTAATGGCATCTTGTTGGTCTTGTTCGGAGGAAGGAACCAGCTGCAGCACAAAAGCACTTGTTGGCGATGTTGAATGACGACTTTCGCCGATGCACTTGCTAAGAATATGTATGTAACTTATGGACTTTTACTATGTGGCGGCGGTGGCCACTTGTTGGCGTTTCTAAGAGCCAGTCGTACCTAATTTATCACTTTGTTAATTTATTAATATGTTGATTATCCGCTGATTATGGTGGTGAGATATGAAATGGTGGCGGAGATACTGCCAACTTGTTACTAGCAACTAGCAACCCGTTTCCACCAGCAGCTTCTTTTTGGTCCGGTCCGACCTTGCTCTTCTCCGCGAGAGAATCGGTGTAAACTTTTAGACTAATTCAAATTCAAACTTGCAAGTAGATTTTACTCCGCATCTTACGTGCTTTTGCCTGTCTGGTGGATATTTTTAGACAAATTCGCAATACCTTGGGTTATTTCTGCATCAGTGGGAAGAAGGAGCGTTATACAACCGCTAACGTAAGGACGTCGATGCGGCACATGCTGTCTTACATGTGTACAGTACACTTTTGGAGGTTAAAACAAGTGAAACCGTCAAATATTAGATATGCGGATCCAGCGGCTGTCGGTGTGTGCCATGTTACGAATTGCACAATATATCAATGCCAATAGATGAGCATGGCGGAGAGAGAAAATTTCCCGCCTGTCTGCCAAAAGCCCAAGTAGAAATTCGGTGGTTGTAAAAAGGAAGAAGCCAAATGTTACTACCGCACACATACTACACAACAAAGTACAAGAAGCCGTCTTTGACTTTTAGCCTCGACTATCTAGTGTGCATTTTTCTTGATTTCGTTTTGACTGACTCTATTTGCAAGGGGAAACTCTCGGTAACAGGCCATTGAGTCAGAGCGGGTTAGCGTTATCTATCTATGAATAGTTGAGTCGGTGAAATCCACTGGTTATCCGTCCCTTCCTCCATTCCCTCACCTGCCATTAATCCCTGTCAGGCGTCAGGTGATTCATTTGAGAAGCAAAATAAGTACATGCCTCTGCGGCAATAGCAATCTCCAAAACGAAACTTCGGCGGGGCTTTTTAGCCTTCATATTTTTAGATACTACTTGTACTCTCAAAATTACATGAACCCCTTTTAAGACTGGATTAGAGCACTTACTGTTAACAAATTCACCGTCATCAATCTTATATTCGGGGTAGCAAATCAAAGCTGATGTCCTGCTCAAAGTTGGCTGGAGGAATATATACCTTGGCCTATTTCTTTAACGCATAAAATCAGAGACAAACCGAGTAAATTTAGTCGATCGAACCAATTTACCATGAAACCCCCACATCCAAACATGAATGTATGGCCCTCGAGATAATTGGTTAGTATTTCAAGGGCTTCAGTGTAAAAATGGAGAAAGAAGGTGCTCGCTTCAAGAATTGTTTTTAAGAGAAGTGAGCTTTCAAAATTTTAAGCTTGGGTAGGATAATGGGCACTGGTAGTAAAAGCTTTTGCTTCTCCTCTAATAAATAT
The DNA here is from genome assembly GCA_034698345.1 of Sphaeridia pumilis. Taxonomy (NCBI): domain Eukaryota; kingdom Metazoa; phylum Arthropoda; class Collembola; order Symphypleona; family Sminthurididae; genus Sphaeridia; species Sphaeridia pumilis. The sequence goes on along the minus strand of JAQGBJ010000736.1, from coordinate 891 downwards.
GGTCGACCCATGTGAAAGGGTCTTGAGGAGTAGAATTGACCCTTTTAGGAGGCAACCTCTTATAGAAGCATAATCAAAGTCTTGGTAAAATTCACTTATCCAAGTTCTCAATGGGGTTTCGAACGTTACAAGAAGCCCACACGTGGTGTGTACTAGGAGTTGCTTCGTGTAAAATATTTTTAGACGCAAACTTGATTTTTAAACTTTTGCCAAAATCGCTCGAGTGACGCACAAGTCAAATTGGTTTTAAACTTTTCAAACAAGCTAAGGCGGCAAGGGCCTATACCGCTTTCTGACTGCTTTTGGAGAAAGCCAAGGCGCTCTCTGTCCTCAGGGAACCTGCAGTATCTGCTCCTGACACTGTCGATTCATTGTCATAGGAAGAAGCAGCCGTATAGTGACTGTGATGATTACAAGTTTTGAAGTTTCGCAAAAAATCATATTTGTATGCTTTTTGGTGTATTTTGGGGTTTCATTCGGTGGGAACCATTAAGAATATACGTTGGCAGATTTAATATAGGCGACTTTACATGTGTTGTTGTTATGTTATTGGCGAATATTTGATGGGTATTTGTATCAGTAACCTGTGAAATCAAGTTGGTCTTGCAAAAGTCTTGGTGAATTTAGTGGATGTTATGTTAAAAGATGAAGTTTTGTATTGTATAATATTGCGTGCAGATTCACGTATAAAATTGTGTGTGTGTGTGTTTTCGTGATGTGAGTATACGTTTGGGTTCTTGTTCTTCTCTTCTTGTTGTTGCTTATTGGAGATGACGGAAGGATGGCGAAGAAGAAATGGCTTGGATGGAGTCGTGGTGGCAGGAGGGAGTTGAGGTAGGAGGAAAGCGGATTCTCGGACCAGTTCTGTTTTGCCAGACGTCCAGAGCACAA
>JAQGBJ010000735.1:0-33093 GCA_034698345.1 Sphaeridia pumilis | reverse complement strand
TGCGTTTTGGCGGCTTGGGCCCGTCGATATTGGCCACGTTGTACCTAAATGAAAGCATGAAACATTGAATGTTTTTGGCAGTGGTTTTCAATGTCACGCTGAAGTTGGTACCAATATTTGTAAAGCTTCTATAAATTACATGTAACGAACAATGGCTGGATTCAGTTTGTTTTGGGCGAGCCTGGGGACCTTCTTCACGTGGCCATTGTCGACGTATCGAGCGTACACTACCAAAAATCTGCCGAGAGGACTTCGAACAGCTCTCGCCAGTTGGCTGTTGAGCTCTTCAATTTTGCGGAGCATGTCTCCATCAGTGGAAGAAGTTGCTGAGGACGGGCGACTTTCACGGCTCGCCGGCCTGGTTTGAATCCCATCGAAGTTGGAAATGTACGGCGAGTTCTTCAGAGTGTCTTTGAGGGACTTTTTAACGTTTGAAGTCTCTGTCGGGAAAGGATCAATTTTCAGAACTTCTTGGCTACTCGGCTAGTAAAATTAAATACCCACCAGGGAGACCCAGCTGTGGTTGCTGTTCCAGTCCTCTGTTGAAGATCATGTAAAGATGCCACAAAGTTCTGTAATTGATTTCGTCAACCTCCTCTAACGAATCGGACAAGCCCAAGACAAGCTCCATATCATGAGAGAAGTGCTGAAGCTTCAGGTGGCGCTTGGCCTTCAGTGGTTTTTCGAGGACTTGATCAGGGTACTTGGTGTTGAGCACAGTGGCGGCGACAGTCATGGCGATCAGTTTGGAAAACAAGCCGCTGTCCGTGTACATTTTTAGCAAGTTTGAGTTTTGGATGTTTTGAGCTTTCCGAATGGCGCTCAGGTTGTAGTCGAACATGCTGATGGGAATCGTTGAAAATGGGTCCAGAGCGAGATTTTGCCGTTTCGGAGGGAACAAGTCCCTGAGGTGTCCACAGAGTTCCATTGAGTCTTTGTGGCTAAGAACTGAACCGGAACCGAGGACTGAGCGAAGTTTCACGAATGAGGCGTTTGAAGTAGTGTTGCGTTCGCCACCAGATGGCGCTGGAGACTTTGGACGTTTGTGTCCAGGAGATCCTGGCCTTGTTGACATGTTGGTTGGAGTTTCTAGAATTCTAGGTGTACATAACATAATATCCGTAAATCTGTAATTGAGGTGTAAACTGTTTACAATATTGATGGATGAATTTGGCGGTGGTATCGTTGCTAAAGCGAATGTTTTGGATGAGTGTGCATCGGTAGAAGTCAGATACATCACACTTTTCTTTTTTCTAGGTCAGGATCGTTTTAATTGTGTTCTGGGTATTTTGTAGATAGCTGGTCCAAATTGTCTCGCATTCGGAATCCCAAAGAAGCTGGATGCTTTGAAGCGAAAGTTAACCAATGCCGACAGACGGCGCTGCAGCCAAAGGGAGATTGCTGTCATCTCGACCTCTGGCGTCTGGGTTGGCGGACTTCGAACGTTTGAACGCGAGTCTAAGCTGCTCTTCGTTGATTTTATTATGAAGACCACCATGTCGATAGTGCTGACTTGGAGCTAAAAGCTGTGTAGTAACGTTTGAAAGAAAGCGTGCGTGAATAACGTAAAGTGAGATTAACTTTATGTGTTTGTGCGAGCCATAAAAGAAACAAAATACATAGCAAAATGCCTCCTCGTTCGGACCTTGAATGACATTGCGCAATCCTATAAGCTTCTTCTTCAAGAGGAAAAACAATCCAACAAACATGTATACAAGTGTCGCAGCTTTGTTTAGCCGATAAATGATTGATGACAGAATGCCTGCAACAAGAGTCATGTTCGAACATCTTCAACGTTTGCTATATAATTGCGTAACACGCACTTTTAGAATGATACATCAACTGTCAACCCGACGGAAGACGTCTTCAGAAGGAGATGATGATCAAGAAGCTTTTTAACTCTCACAAATCAAGATTCAATAAATTTGAAAGTAAATGTATACTCAAGTTACCGTATGTCTCATCGCCGTCTGAATCACAAGGATGACAGGGACAAAAGAGGACACAAAAGTGACAAAAGTCTCTGGTATAAAAGCATGTCTTATTCAACTGAAGCGCGGATGTAAGAAAGACATTATGTGTTGTAGAATGTGTCGACACAAGGATAAAGACGTCTAAGATTATATGACAGTTGTCAAAGAAATTAGTCGCTACTTATTTATAAAGTCCAATATGGAGGCCGGACACTTAACTCACATATTCGCTAACGTAAAATAATCCCAATCTTAAACCAAACTTAACTGAGAAAGTCACCATACAAAAATAAAAGTTTGTACATCAAAACAGCAAGATACTGATACTAAATATTCTTGGCAGAGTCTCCGCAATGATTGCATAGGGTTTTAAAGGCTCTCGACAGAGACTTGAATAAATAATATTGAAAGTAGTAGTAGTAGTAAAAAACACACGGAATTTGCGGACGGCATGACCTGATGCTTAACATAACACTTGGATTCGTATCCTCAACCTTTTACACGTATTTCTCATTCACACTAGCGAAAACAATGCATTCTTCTCCTCGTATATCCAATAATAAAATATAACCACCGGTTTAACATTGATTCAATGAACCTTGAAATGAAATAACAGTTATTTCACACCTTTGTGCAAACGGAATTTGATATGCTTGTCGATTTGCAAGTATAAAATGTCCATGTATAAGCCTAACGACTATTTACACACCTAATGGCTACATTTGTCTTGGTTGTTGGCGTTACAAAACGTCTCAATACTCTTCTTTCCTTCTCTTCTGCCATCATCAAACATAAATAATCATAGGCTTGGTGGAGTAGTCATAATAAAAACATTTACAAACAGTCGCCAAGAACACATAAAGACACGATTATATCATGGGACATTCGTACAGAGATGCTTATACATTTAACACCATTCAAAATATTCAAAGACCATTAAGATCGCCAGGGGGCGGGGTTGGCGCTATATGACCGGAAACGGCGTGGTTTCGTCATAAACTTTTTCCATAGCCAGCGCTGCTTCTCTCTTAAGGCACATCGAATACCGATACCGATTCGGAGGGTTTTTTGATCTGACATTGGCATCTGTCCGTGAGCATTTTGGGGGATTTGTTCCTGTTTCGTAAAATACTTTCAACACTTTGTACAACATTCTGTATAAAGGCATCACATTCAACTGGCTTGCTTACTTATATAAGGCAAAATATCAACATTATATAACAAGGTTATACAATAAGGCACTTGTTCGAATGCGCAAAAATGTACATTATTAATTTACAGAAATAACACATAGCGTCTTAGGGGCTAAAATGGACAACAATAATTTGACAGCTTAAATGTACATTTTCTTTACTTTCTTCTCTAGTGTTTCTGAATTCAAATTGTTCTTCAGCGGGTTCTTGTTGGCTGAAGGGACGTTGACGACGTAGTCGATGGGTTTCGTGGTGAGTCGCTGAGTCTCGTTGGCGCTCATCTGCTGCGCGTTCGTCGAAGAGTCTTTGGTCTTGTTGTGGCGAGCGCCCATCCAGCGCGCGAGGACAAAACCAACAGTAAAGCCCACAAGAAGCGACAGCGCTCCAGAAGACACTGTTGCTGCAATCACAGAATTGGCGCCGTAGAGACCTGCGGGGTCCTGCGTGGATGGCGAAACACGGCCGAATTCTGCAACAAGAGAAGAACAAAGTCGATATTAGTTTACATCACAAGCTTGCTAAGTAAGTATACGAAAGTACCCGGCGAAACCCCACTGCGAAGCCAGGTGCAAAGCAAACTGTCAAACACTTTTGTGATAACAATGAGTGTAAGCTACCGGCGCTGTGAGTTGAGAAGCATTGTCATAAATACATGGGTTTTGGCAACCTCGCCAATTTCGCCGACAACTGACGGCGATCCTACTTTAAGACATGAAGAAGCATTTAAATCCTCATGTCGCTCAGCAGGGGAGAACAGCAGAGAAGACAGGCTTTCAGTCGCTTTTGCATTATGTAATCGCCGAACGAGTGTACCCAGAAGATTGCAGACTTCCAAACGTGAAAAGCCTAGGAAAGGTTCAAAATTTGACGAACCGGCAATACCGCTTTGACAAGTCATGCACAACAGAGTTAAGAAAAATTTCCGTGCATTTCCCTAAAGTCCAAGAGCGAAAATGAACTTTATCTTCAGTGTAATCGAATCTTGAACGCTTCGATGTAGAAAACGGAGACAATAGCAAAGCTTTCATCGGACATGCACCTTTGTTGGTTGAAATTACTTGGGCCGCTGAAATACCCGGTCTGCAAAAATCTGTATGTTATATAAAAACATGGGCCTTGAAACCAGCCACATTGATAAGGCTGTTGGCTACAGCGACGTCGAGAAAAGTGGAAAAAAGCCACCGGTTTTTGCCTCGTAATAAATTGAATCTTTCGGACAAATTGCAGTACCAGGAGCTCCTCGCATGCAAACTACACAACAGTAACTTGATAATAATGTGTGCACGGAATTGCGAAATTTGTTACGTAAATTGCCGAGCTCTCAACAGCCAAGTAAAAAGGTTCCGAGTTGGTCGTGAAGCCGAAAAATATCTTTGTCATCGTAAAATAACATTAATCACGCTGCAGTCAATAGCACGAACCCCAACAACCATAACAAACAAGAATCTTTAAAGTCTAATGGATCGTAACAACGAAACGGTGAACAAACGAGAGTAAATCTGACAAGACACTTGTTTTGTCTGAAGCCTTGAAAATCGCCCATCATAATTTTTGCAGACAGCAACTCGTTTACACCAACAGTCATCGTATTATTGGCAAGTGCCAAAACTGACACGATGATTAATGCAAAAGTGGCCATTTAATCTGAAAACTTGATCGCCAAAATACTGTGCTCAGGGTTTGCGAAACGTACGTTTTAAAATTGGCGAGACTGGTTGCAAGCTACTTGTCCATGTATTTTGAGCGCTTTTTTAAACTCTCGATTTGTGTGTAATTTGGCTCTATAAATCGCCATTACGAATGTGATAATAGGCGGATTTGCGCGGTACAAATTGGCAGAAGTGATGTAATTCCATAGGCTTGGAGCTATTGAACCATGTGTGATTTGTGCTGAGAAAGCAACGTGCAAATGAAACCAAACGGAGACCCAAAATATTAAACAAGATTAACCCAGTCTTTGTACAACAAAATTATGATTTTGTGATATATATGTAGACATTATAAAAATTGCAAAATCCCGTGTCCCAAAAGCCAGCTTGAAAGCGAAACTCTATGACTGGCTCAAGCGAAGAAATTTGATATATGTGACGAATGCACATGAATAACGCACGACTTGAGAACTTGGGAACACGGATTTTGCAATCCACACGTAATGGGTTTTGCACGACTTGCTAAACGAGATTCAGGAAGGACTCAACAACATGTATAATAATAACGACAAAAGCAATGGAAATCAATAGTAATTTTGTAACTTGCTAATAATAAATTGTATCTCGAGATTATCAACAAGGTCGCTGATTTTAGCTATTATTGCCAGTTCTCAAAACGACTGACCATTGAGCATAATTTCAATGGGTGGTCCTCCTCCTAACCGAGAACAAACAATACAAAATCGATAATTGTTCCGTGTGTTAACAGTGCAAACCCAACCTTGGAAATGAGCAAAAACTCTTTAACAAAACACAGATAGTGTGAAGGATCAAACAAAAGATTTGCAACAATCGAATATTAATATTATTACTACTGCTGGCTGATCCGTAAATCTTTCAGCGCCTTGGACAGTTGGACAAAACAATCGGCGGCAATGAATCTCTCACAAACATTGCAAAACAACAATGCCACCCACACACTACAACAATCGCTTCTGTATCAACAATAGGCAATTGGCAAAAACTTTGAATCTGTATCGCTCCCGCCGCAAACCACGTAATAATATTTAGTCAGCCAGTGGATATATACTTAACCCTGTAGACAACAATGGACTCAAATTGGACTAAACTTGAGCTTAATATATTAAAAACGGCTCCTTACGAGTAGCCGATGACAGTTATAAATCATAATAATAACTTGTGCAGGGAACAATACATCGGAATTGGATTACCTCGAGGAGGTTCATTTCAAAATGGCAACAATGCGAGCATTGAGCATTGTTGATATTTAGTGTGTAAAGATTCGCAAAATGGCAAATATGGACTGCATTTAAATATACGAGGGTCTGCAATTAGAGATTCTATTGCTGTCATCCGAGTTGATACGTGAACAATTGAAATCAACAGAATGGAATATATTTAACGTTGTTGGCCTTGTCAACAAGCTGAATCTTTGCAAAACCTCATCCCCCCGATTAATATTCTGTAATCGTTTCGGAGCACGTGGCTTACAATTATTAATGTTAATTATTTAGCAAGTGTGCAAAGCAAGCAAGCAAGGAGGCGGATTTTTATATACAGGAAAGCATTAAAATGTGCAACTTTTTCTACCCCGTCTACATATATATACAACTGTAGAAACCCAACGACGGCTAAGGACTTTTCGTTGGCGACTGGGCTAACCTGGTTGTTGTGGAATGATTCGGTTTTGGTGAATCAACTCTTCAGTCTCTTGGTCATCTTGCAAGAATGTTCTCGCTTGGCCAATGTGGTTCGTGTCCAGAGGATCAGGAAGATTAGCGCTGAGGACGCTCGAAGCGTCAGAGGAACAATCGCAAGGCTTCTCGATTGGCGCTCCTGGTGACGAAGACTCGACCCGTCTCAACGGCTCGAGCGCAGCAACGTCATTGTTGGCCTCCACTGGAAGTTCTGCGAGGACAAGTCCGAGAGATGAGAATGCGATTTAGGTTTAACGAAGATGAATTCGTTCCAAGAAAAATGCTACAGATGTAGAAGGTACTTTTTTGAATCGAATGATGCACAAGATATAAGAAATAAAGGTCATTGTTGTGATGGTTAACAATGGCTTATATATATATGGCCGGCTAATAAGAGACGAACGAGTGAGCTTGTGTGATGGCTTAATCAGACGCTTCTGTCTGACTGACCATGTTCTGATTCAAGGTAGCAAATCATGGAATGACGTTCAATTTAAAGATATAGAAAAAAACCAGCTGAGAAAAAATAGATGCGAAAGATACAATGTAGAGGATGATTGGAATGGGAGCAGAGGCAAAAAAATACATAATTTTTAAATGTCATTCCAAGACTTTCCAATGAAGGAAGTCGAGCAATGTTAGTTGAAAAAGGCCATACTTACCCGCTAGACACAGGTTGGTATCGCCCGCAGCGACATCTTGTATTAAACTATCAGCCTTGCGGGCTTCGTCACTGTTTCTAGCGACGCACTCGTGATTGTCTGACGCCCAGGCGCAGTGCGGGTCCTGAAGCGCGAGGCACTCGCGACAGCTCTTGAACTGGGCGCAGTTGTCGACTTTGAGGAGGACGGCGCTAGTCTCACTGGTAACTAACAGTCTTTTAGGGCCCACCAAACGGAGGGACTTGATTGGTTTCCCAGGAAACACGTCCCAGGACTGAGAGATCACACTGTGCTCGGGGCTGAAGGATTCGCCGAGACTTGAATTTATTACTGCTTTCAGCACTTTGCCGGATTCTGTGGAGAAGCATAAAATTATTAGCACCCAAGTGCGAAAATAACATTTACACAGCAGCTTTCAAGGTATCAAGATGTACCTGTTCCGACGTATAAAATATGATAAGCCTCATCAGTCTCGCCTGACCGGTCGACTTCAATGACGTTGAAGCGGTCTACATGAGAAGGCCTCGTCATCACCAACTGACCCTGGACAGACTCGTCCATCAGCGGATGGTCTTTGAGGAAGGCGACGGTGTTGGCGCTGGGGCCGTGTTGATGGTGACCGCCGTCAGCTTCATTGTGTTCCTGGCATCGGCTCAGGTTGGGCTCTGGAAGGTCTTTGGTAGGGACGGGGAGCCAGTTGGAGTTGTAGGACGATTGGCCTTTGAAAGCGCCATTGAAGGCCTTTACAATATTGTTCATGCTGAAAGCGCAGACTGCTGAGCCTCCGATACTGTTTGGTGGGGTTGTGAAGACTGCGTAGAGCATTTCGTCGCCGGTGGCGTTGTTCTTGAAAATGTCAGTGGTTCCAGCTAAAAAACGGTCAAAATTAATAAAATATGAGCTGACGAAATACAAACGCAAAATGAATTCCTCTTACTGATATGATCAAAATAGAAGGGAAACTCTCCAGGAACCGAACAGTTGAGTCTGGCCTTCAAGAAGGTTGTGAATCGATCCCGATGCTTGCGAGTTCCGTGGTCGTGCCTACAAATCCTCGCGACGCGACTAAAGACCGCCTTGCCACAATTCATGTGTTCGATGGCAAATTCGCGGAAGAAGAAGAAGGCATAATCGCCCCAACTGGCAGAACTGATAAAGTTTGGCTGGTTGAAGTGCCTCAAGTCATACTGCTCTGTCCTCATGGGATTCTTGTAAATGAGCGCATCGGTTCCTCCAAAGTCCGCGACTGTTGCTGCGTACACTGCGCCCTGATGAAGTACCGACGTGGACCGATGTGTCGGATCGAAGGAAGTGTAGCCGACGCCCGAGAACTCTTGGGAAAAGTTGGACATTTGAGCGTTGTAGTAGCGACACGAAGGCTTGAACGCGTTGGTCCCACAAACGATGAAACCGTCATCGTTGATACGGCCTTGACCAATGGCTTTGGCGTTCCTGGTGCTATTCGTTGCAGCTGTTTCATTACTCGCTGAACTCGAAGTGCGGTCCTCACGCTTCATCAACTGTCGGTGGGGGTTTGGGAGGGGTCCGTGGAAAACTCGTAGGTAATTGTGGCATTCGGATTCAGGCTGACCCTTGATTTCGCATTGGGAACGATGCTCTTGGGATACTGGCCAGCTGAGAGCCTGCAAAAAAGTACCAGGTGTTTGTTGTTACTGCACACATTCAATTAATCGACCGAGACCAGGTGTTATGACTGGGCGGAGCCCAGTCATAATGATATCGAACATGATCGTCGTGAGCCTTACCGATTTCTTGGTGAGATCTGAAGTACTAAGCCGGTATAGCTTGTCCCGGCCTCCGACGTACACATCCTCCGATGTCCATTTCAGTACATTTAGGTGGTCTTCAGGGTGGCCTGAGAATGTGCCCAGCTCGCTCAGTTGATCTGCAACAAAAAGTTTCGGCCATTACAAAATAATGTTCGAGAAATTGAGCTTCAAACTGCACCTCTTTCCAGCCTTTATAGTCGGGTCAGTTATAACTTTAAAGAGGAATTTCTTGATTAATTACAGACTTTTCTAAAGGCAAAGGTCAAGGTTTTTCAAAAGCCATAATCAACGCCTTTAATCGACCAAGACCCAAGCCCACTCACTTAAGAAGCTAAGCTTGATCAGAGGAACCCTGAACTTGAACATGAATGCCCATTTGATCACCAAGCCAGAATATTCTCAAAAATACACTGAGACACGATTCCCAAAGAACCTTTTTCTGATCATCACGACCTGATCTTTGAATCTCAGTCGCAGTAAACCTTCTCGACCATAAAGTGAAAACGTTCTGAAAAACAATATTTTTTCACAACCAAGTGCAATCTCGCTTCCGTGTAAAAACCGGTAAGGTGAGCAGATTCTTTTAAAGTGGTTTCAGGGGAGCAAAGAAATAATCTCCTGCCATATAAATTTCACAGCAGCCTCAACAACATCAATGACCTGGAGTCTTGTATCTTTACGCACAAATGTGTGTACATTTTCCATTAAGACACATTGAAATCTCCATTACGTAACAACAACAAAACATTTCTGCTAAGAAGATGAATGCGGAAGGAAGCGGCATGAATCACGTGGAGGTGAGTCTTGAGACCAGGTTCCACTTCGAACGCGCTTACAAAAGTCATCAGTTTTGCAGGACCATTAGCATCAGCGTAAGATTTTTATGTTCATTCTGACTTTTGCTGGATGGTCAACTCCCTTGATGGCTCTTTGGATTTATATTGCGTAAACGTGTTTCGACTTCTTCTTCTTCGAAGAGAAGCCAGTGTCCAGTAGGAGGATCGCGGAGCGAAATTCCGTCTTTAAGTAGATTACACAATGATTTATGCCTGATTAGCAGCGATCTGAAGGAAGATGAGAAGCGACACGAGGTTGAGTCAGAGCGCATCTTCGTGGAACACGTTTCAGGTGAGTCCAGATTCCCAAAGACTGAGTGAGTCGATGATGACTCGTCGCGGTGATTCAGCACTTGATATTAAAATCTCATCAGGCTCTGAGATTTTTGCTGGACTTTGCAGCAAACGCTTTATTGTCTGTTGGTTTTATGAGAAAAGTTACACGGACACAATTAAGCGAGAAAGACCACACGAAGGCGATCCATCACGTACAGGGAAGGATGAATGTCCAGAAAAATTTGCTCAGTAAACTCTTCACAAAGTTCGAAGTTCTTCGAAGACGAATTTTTGCCGGCATACACCAGTCCTTTCAATCCACCAACGCTGACTGACTGAGCTGACATGTCCCAAACTCATTAAATCCTCCTAGTACGCACAATTCCAATTTGCAAGCCCGATCAAGAGAAAGCCGCCCGGCGAGGATGTTTGAAGTGAGCTGGACTTCAGCCCCAGTTTGTCATAAGCGTGTCATGCGTGTTGTTCATCTGGCGATGAATCACACTTGCGTAATACTCGAAAGAAAGCTAAACGCATTTCCAGCAGTGGATCATAAACCAGATTATGTTCAAGACATTAAACGACCAAGGAGAAGGCAATCATCATCAGCGGATCCATTACCCGGTCATTCCCAATGAGTCTCACAATCTCCCAGTCTCAGGATCTTCAACTTCAAGCTTGAGTCAGACTGTTGAGGTATCTCTTATTTGCCTTCAACAGTTTTAATCTTGTTATTTCGAGTGTAATGATAATTGCCATCCATGGAAAACAAAACGCTGGGCGATTCAGTACCTGTTCAACCATCTGACTGACTGAGCAGGTTCTTGAAATCAAAGCTGAAATCTTTCAGAACCAACAGCAGCAGCAACAATCTGATGCAATCAACAGAAATCCGTCTCGCAGCAAGTGGTCTTCTGGATACATTTTTTAAATTCTCTGAGTCAACCCTTTTCATTCCAGAAAGTCTGTGAGAGTCTATCAGATCTCCAACAATATATTTTCTATGCCTTCTTCCATCACGTCCAACAAGTCAACTGAAGAAAGCTAATGAATCAAAGAAGCGATTTGAGTGTGAGAACGCTCAATTCTGCCAATCGAAAATCTTTTCACTTTTGAACACGACAAAAATATGTACGTAGTTCCAGCGCCCTCTAGTGACTCCTAGCTTTGTTACACAACGAACATGACATCCAGGCAGGCTTATTAAAAGCTATTTGATAATCGGCTTTTCTCATTACTCACGGGTATAACTTGCATTTTAATTCACCCCAAAAGGGTTTAATTTCACCTTTTACTACGACTCTCTCACGATCTTCTTGATTCTGATGATGATGATGAGCTAATGCCCACAAGGCCAGTTCGGATTTCATGCAACCAAATCGTGCTGGAAAGGAGATCCAAAGGCTCGTATTTCGAATAATGCTATTTTAAAAGAAGCCCAAAAGGATGATGAATCAAGAATCGTTTTATACAAAAGACATCGACTTCTTGATACTCTGACAACCGAGAAACTCCACAAGAAAAAAGGAAGGTGAATTTCGCTGGAAAACCTCATTGAGGTTTGGCCAAATGTCCCACGACACTTTGTTACTTTTGGTTACTGTGGCGGCAGCGGCGGTTCTCATGGATGCAGCAACACCTGACTCAAGTCATGATATCGAAGTCAGTCATTCGAAGTTGCTACTTGCCTACGCCCACACCCAAACCTGGCAGAGGCCCCAAGTTTCCACAAGGAGACCAAAAGGCCATCCGGCCCTCGTAATAATGACAGTTAAAAAGACTCCAACAACCTGCTGTGATTCAGGTGGGAACTAAGGACTCATCCCGTTTTTACTGGAACATTTCCCATCTCACAATACCAACTTTTTTCCCAAGCTCTAATAGCCATTGAACAGCACCCAAAAGTCTCAAAAAGTGATAATATAATTTCGTAATAATAAACACTGCATACAAATGCATTTTTATCCGGGACAAGTTCCGTGGGAAGTTGCTTCTTCTTATGACTATGAAAGATCTGACTAGAATCGTTAATAAAAAACAAGACCCAATAATAGTCTACACAACAACTAATCAAGTCATCATCATCATCGTCCTCACACATTTTGATACGGTAGTCACGCACTCGATCCAAATTCAAAGTTTTGAAATAATATACACCTCACATGTGTGTATTTTGATCCCAACAAAAAAATATAAAATCCACAAGAAAAGTAGATTAGTGAACCAAAGTCGATTGAAAATTACTTTTACGACGTGCTAAAATACCGAGAAAAGGTGAAGGGCCATTGGGAACCAAGCGAGTGAGCGGAAACGTGCCAATTTGGCAAAATGGCAAGAAAAAAGTGTGTTATTTACAAACACATTGGAAGAACAAGGAAAGAGATATGGTTGAGTAGACGGAGGAACAATTCAGCAATTGCTTGTAAACATTCATCGACACCAACCAGCAAAGTCAGTCGGTCAGGGCAAGACGTGGTTTTGGTGGTGAAGGTTCTAAATGTTGGACTCTGAATCAGGTCCCAGGAAAAGGCCTGCGGCGATCACCCAGCTTCAGACTCTGAGACACGGAGATGAGTTGAAGTCTTGCAGCATTTCTTTGTCCGAAATCTTTTCAGGCTCATCAACAGACATAAAAAACGAGAGGGAAGAAGATGGAGGAGAAGAAGAAGAAGGTACAAAATCAGTTATCGCTCATTATACAACGAGAAAAGGTTCTTTGGAAACTCTCGTCTTCTTTTTTCCTTTGTGTCCAAAGGTGAGGAAGGTGTGTGGGGATCTTGTAGGCATAAAAATTTACCTGGGAACATGTACAAAGTCTCTTTCCTTTTCGTCTACGCTTAGACAGACCTTAAAAATAAACTTGAAGAGTTGAAGGAAAAAGAAATTTTGAAGGCAAGCCCAGGCTATTAAATATCCACCACCAAGGTTTATGATTTCCGCTAACAATAATAATTTTTACTCATTAAATATACTCAAGATCAAGGCTGAAGAAGCTTCAGAGATTCTTGAATCAGTACAGAATTTATGAACAAAGTGTCACAACAACAACGAAAATCGATTACGATTCTAACGCTCCGTTTGGATTAAACGATGTTCTTCTTCTGCCCACACCTCGCCGGGTCAGTCAGAGATACAATTTTTGATAGAGGCGAAAACGTTACGATATTCCAATTATCCAAGTACAAACAAGGTAGCGAATCAAAAAAACGGCTCTTTAACGCTTGATATCAGCTTACACACACACCCCCGGATTTTACAAAACTTTTAAACGGGAAATGCACTTTTGGCGAGTCGATTCCAACGCAACTTTATGGCGATCGCCAACACCTTCCGAGGAGCTGCATTTGATTGCCTTAAACTGCAAAACTGATATCAAAAGTCTAATTGGACATGGAAAGTGCAGCGTTGTTGGAGACGCTGTTTTTGATGACAGCGCATGAAAATAACACGCCCACGAACCTCGATGATTAAACTTGAAATTACGGTCCTGAGTCATGTGTCGTCTCGTCGTTAACGCTACTTGTTTGTCGTTGTCGGCGGCGGGTACCGTTGTTGTTGCGTCATTACCGAAAAATATAATTCGCTTCCGGAAAACTCGTGAGAGGTGTTTTCGGTCTTGAGAAGAACAAGAAAGAAAACGAGTCGCGCCTGTAGCGCCCTCTCTCACGAAGCCATTTGTAAAAACGACACAAACTAACGGACCAACGCTCCGGGAGGGCCAACAACAACGAGTTTGTTCGGCAGTTTCTTGCATAACTTTTTTCTCTTGCGCTAATAAATTGTTGATCCTGATGATGAATTAGCAATGCACATCTCGTTCTTATTAACTCACATTTCCACAATGTGTTTATGCGGCAGAATCATAATCATTCCTCAACTTCCACCTTGTGGTTTTCTGCTGCATAAGAAATTATTGCGTAACCGATCTTCTGATGATCCTGCTTTTTGACATGCTCACCTCTAACCGCCGCCATGTTGCCTTTGCTGATCAACAAGATTTCTGATGAGGTTTTTATCCAAGCCACAAACTATGGCCCACTATTTGGCATCAGCAACTCCGTTAGCAAAAGTCAATTCAACTGATGGTTAATTTTCACATTCCTAGTCAGAATGTGTAACGTGAGATCACTGGTTTTTACCAGCTGGGTTTTGGCAAAAAACTAAAAATGTTTTTGCTTCCGAATTAATTTAATGCGGGTCAAATCCAAAAAATTGCTCCGGGTATTTGCGTTGACCATTTAGCAAATGAAATCCAAGGAAAAACATTTTTAAAAACCTGAGTTTTGAAGCTTGAACGAGCCGTCGAAAGGCAATTTTTTTCTTCTTGTTCAACGCTTCGCTCACACGCTATACAAAACCGGGGACTTGTTTAATTACTTTTCACACACAATCTTATGCAATTATATCATCTTCATAACTCTTGAGAAAAATAACATTACTTCACACATAACAACAACAACAAGCCGTAAAACGGAATGAGCAGATCCATTGGATGACGGTAAAAGCCAGTTGTTCAATCGGCCAAAAAATTAAGATTAACCTGAACGATTACATACATTTTGGATAATGAAGATTGCCTTCTGCCTGTTGACGACAACGCTTTACTGATTATATGAGAAATTCTTTTATGGGAATAAATGAGATTAACGGCACTTTCTTTGCAATTTTTTGCCAAACAAAATTGACTGTACATGTGATGATGATAATATGTTGTCGCCAAGGAACGATTATGTCATTATGCTAAGCAGAGTCTAGGAAACACGCCGACTCTTAAATTTAAACGTCATACAGACCAAGTTCGTCTTGAGACTTCGGAGTTGGAAATTAATGATGATTTCCGGTACCGTTTCCGCTACTGCTGCTGTTCCTTGACAGGACGAGTTTAAATTAAAGGTGGTGAAAAGCGGCTGGGAACTTTTTAAATGAAGACGCTTCTGCTCCTACCGCCATTTTCCTCATGGTATCAACAACAGTTTTAGTCTTTTCAAAATTGGCTTTGTTTCAACCCGTAAAGGGAATGTGCCAACAACTGCACAACTTTTCAAGACAACCAAGGATAAAAGAGCTGAATCGAGTTTCTTCCGGGACAAGGAAAGTATATAGTAATTTACCATACACCAGGTGCTCTGAGAAATAACTTTTGGAAACCGAAGCGATAAGAGACCGTTAGAATTGGCATGGCGAATCCCTTTCGAACTCAATGGAGCAGGACAAGAAGCCTCAACTTATAAGTAGTAAGCACCTCAACAAGACAGCGATAATGACGCGATACATTTGTGAATTTTCTGCCAATTTGTAAACGTTCACACATGAAGAGGCCGCACCTCGGTTCCTTTGGAGTATTGAACCTATTCAAGTGTATAATAGTAGAATTGGATGGAATCAAAAGTGATTTCGCGGGTTACTGCGTTTGAAAAAGATCAAATGGCAAAACCACAAAACGCTTCAAAGAAGCTGAGGACGGAAGTCGTTTTACGCAACAAAAAGAAGTCTCTCTCTTCAGGCCATTAGCAAGAAACTGTTGTAACGAATCGAATAAATAATAAATACACAGTGAGACACCGATACTTTTGTATTATGGCAAAAATGTCAAGTAGCAAAGACGACACTTTTAATGGCTACGACAATTTAACTTTTACTGTCGTCCCGAGTCCAAAGGGTAAGGGTTATGAAACAATATATGAAAATGCGAGTTATGAAAAACTGGTACGTGCAGAATATTAAATTGATCATCAACAAGGACAAGAATCTGATGGGTGCTCCTCATCCTGCTCATGATAAACATGAGGACATAAAAATTAAGTGAATTTGTGTAAAATTTCATGACGTTCATAAATTCTACTACTGAATTTATGTACTTTATTCTGTGAAATTTACATTACAGCCAGGGGAGTTTCCTGATGCACTATGAGCGCAATCAGTCATCGAAATATTGGCGAAAAGTCGGCCAGCCAGTGTCCGTATATGAAACCGTTGGTGCTCCAATAACAGCTCAATTTCAAACTGGCCACCTGAATCCAATTAACACCTGAGATGCACTCTTGTTGTTCTTGTCCCTTGTAATCAAGACCTTCTTCGAACTTGATCATTTGTTGCTGAGCAAAACTCGACTCCCGTAGTAAGTAATGGCAAACTGGATCCTGTCACTGCGGGTTTCTTGGCCACAATTTACAACCTCGCCGGCCACTACATATATAAAAGCTCCCATGTTGTAATGCAATTAAGCCAAGAACCGAAAACTTGCAGAACAGGAGCAATACAAGGAGACATGATGACGCGTCATCGCCAATGTGAAACCTGGCAAAGCCCCAGGTAAATCTTATGGAGATTTCTTGCACATTCAGCCACAGTTGCCAGAGGCTCCGCAAACAAATTCACGACGCTGCTACTACTACTACTTCCTCCGAAATCGCTTCAATGAACAAACACCAACTAACTGGTTTCATGTGAGACACAATGTAAAAGCTTGGCTACAATTGTTGTTGTTTTACATTAAGACTGCCATTGTTGCTGCACTGCCGAGTTCATTCCACCTCTTCGAAGTTGTTTTTGTAGTCCGACATTGTCCAAGTGAGGCTTCAGAAGCCTCAGCTTCTTAACAAGAAGTGCAAATTGAGATGTCTCTGACTTGAGCATCTGATCTAGTGAACTTTGTCGATTTTTGTGTCTACGCAGCGCAGCGCGCTGTTGTCTGAGGTAAGGAAACCAGGCTGAGGGGAGAAATCAATCAACTAAAAATTGCATTAAAAATCAACTCCGCCCCTTCCTTAATCCCTTGGAGATCACAAGGGTTAAATCACAGGTGTGCATCGCTCACACTCGGGATTGCAAATTGCCGAGCAAAATCGGAACAGCAATAATATACGACCACATGATTACAGATCAAATGCTGACTGACTGACTGACTGAATGAGAGAGATGATTATTATATACTTCAAGTGTGCCAATTGCGTATGCTGATTTCCTATATACTTTCTTCGTCTTCTTGTTGAGTGTGTTTGAAAGAAACTTTGCGCAAAGGTCAAACCGGGATCAGTTTCAGACTGACCTGCTTTCGCCCAATGGAATACTAATTTCAGAAGATACTCAAGCAGCGCACGCCCATTATATGCACGATGAGACAGACGCTTTTCCAATGAAGTTTCAACGAGGTCTTGTTCAGGGATATGATTGCCATTTAAATCCAATTTGTTTTCCGATTCAGTAAAAAGATTCAATTGATGCAAGCTAAGCTTGAATTGCACTCGGTCGAACTTCGTTAGACAGCAGTATATAAATAAGAGACGCGAGGAGATGGACAAGAATCAAGAGGGAAATGACACAACAAGGACCATTCATAAATATTATTCGTTATCATTTATGATTATTGCGGTTCTGTGGCTGCATTGTCAAGTGACTTGTATGTATGTTTACAGAGTGTTTGCCATGCGGTCTTGAAGCATAATGCAGCGCAGCGTCGTTGTCAACTTGTTATTATGACGCTGTTAAACTTTGGCTTTGAATGTCAATGACTGAAGCGCTTCAAAAGCGAACACATATGAGTGCGTGCTCTCGCCTTTAATTGTCCTTTCAGAACGTCGTCAAAGTATTCGAGATTTGGCATAAATACCTTCTTCGAAGCCTTCGGATCATAACGCAGCTGAAACAATGCCAAACGTTACAGATCCGGTTGAGGAGAGAATCGATTGATTTTTATTACAATGACTTGCTACGGCGATGACAGATTTCAAAGACGTCCAATAATTTGTATGCTGCGACACGAACAAGGGATGATGCCAACGTAACCTACTAACGTCATATCCATTTCGAAGACGAGCTCAAGATGCGTGTCGGACTGTCGAACTTTTTAAAATTTTCATGTAAACGATCAAAAGTTGCAAACTAATTTCAAAGTGTTAAGGAAACCGTGTAGGAAATTGTAATTGTAATTTATCCGTTAATGAAAGAGCCTTGCTGATCAATAATTCAGCAACTCATATAAAATTTGATGGTCTTCAATTTCACGCTCTTACATGGACTGATCGACAGACGGACACTTCTTCGAGGTTTGGACACAGAAGCGCTCAGCAATTAATATTGACCTGGATTCGCTCCTCCTGACAGGTTCCTCAATCCGCTTCATCATTCTCATCATCATCAGTGAAAATTCCATTTTCTTCATTACGTAATGATTCCCAGTAATTACACTTAAAATGCTAATCAACCGGAGCAAGCGTCAGGATTAATGATGATTAGCGGGTAATCCGAAGAGGATTTGATGAGAGATTCGCAAAAATCGCCGTTGCATATCATTGGCACGGATTCTGACAAAGCTTCACAAGGATTTGGATCGACTGACAATCAAATGGCACGGGCCCGCGTGCCCACTGACTCAAGTCCTGGGATCAAGATGGCCGTCAAACCACAACAATCCGTTAAACCACTCCATTCACTCACTGACAAGCTGACCTAACAATTTTTATATGATTTATCACAATCAACAAGAAGAAGAAGAAGAACCGGAATCGGACATTTAATGCTGATTGGCCGTAAAAGGATATCAACAACGGCTGCTGACGCTGCTGCTGCTGCCAATGGCCATAAAACTTGCATGTGTAATCAATGGATTGCAAAGAAACTTGTTCAACTTTCCACGTGTTTCAGTCAGTCAGAAGATTCGAAATTTTTAATACATTCAAGTAAAGGCTGGTACAGCGAAATCAAAGACAAAAACCGGAATGACTATCAATCAAACAGGGTTCGGACATCTGCATATGATTCGCGTGTACCTTTGCCGTAAAAATCCGCAAAACCTGTCATCATGTAAAGAGGTGAGTAGTGGTATATCCTCCGTTAAATTTCAATAATGATAATAATAATCTCATCGACAATTTGACCCTCTGAACCTCTAGGCAGAAGAGGACAATTTCAAAATTCAAAATATTCCATTAACAAGTTCGACAGAATGTTCGCGTGAGCAAAGATGAGCCCGGGTCACTTCGAAGGCGGAAGGAAACGCCATCGAATTTTTGTTCGAGTAAACAAAGGTGTGTGTGTGTGCGTCAATCAGGCCCGACGAGAAGAGCAAATATACAAAAGGGCGAAGGCTGTTAATGGATTTGCAGAGGACCAAAAAGCTCTGAAGCCCATTTCGAACAAGCGGTCGTCGAAACGAAACCCGTGGAACGCTCCAGGTGGCCGACAGGTGAATCATGCAATTTAAGCAGAAATCAATATCAATCTATGCTTCGTAGTGAGTGGGCGAGACGATACCGGAAAAATTATATTGACTCAATGACCCACAATAACGCAATGACAAAAGTGCATCGAGAGAGAGAGATATCGAATCATAATCAAAATAATAATAAATTGCATCTCAACAATTGAAACAACCAACTCTGCAGGACAGCTTGCAGACAGAGACGACAGTCGATTCTGGGCGTGGTTTCGATGAATGACAAAAAGTGCAACAGATGCAGCAGCGTGTTCAATATGAAAGCGATTCAATCAGATTAGCCGATAAGCTTATCGTTAGTTTTGTCCTCTTCTTCATATTGTATGCATTTATTTGTCGTCTGAACTTCTGAGACCATGTTTGAATTTTCGGCAAACAAAAACAGTTAGTCCAAATTACAGACTGTCCAGCCAAAATTGCACGTTGCGCATGCGCATTTCAGCAAACACATGAGACCTGCCGCTCAGCCAAAACCCGACCGCCCACACCGCCAATGGTGGTGACCACCACCGAAACGGCCGCAGCAGACTTCGAACAAGACATCCGCGCAATTACTGAAATTGAAGCAACAAGCTCCTGCGTTACTCGAGTCACGTTCCGAACAAAACTGTTATCATTTCCCGCTACCTGCCCAAATGGCAATCATAGCCAATGACACGACGAGCTCTGCAAATCCATCGCAGTTGAAAAAGAAAAATAGCCAAAAACTGGATCGAAGACTATATTTTAAGAAGCACAACAATGCACTTTTTTGCCCTGCCATAAATCGCAAAATTAATTACAACAAGGAAACAGGTAGGACCCAAGAGCGCGCACGCGCCAAGGCCAGAATCCACGAGTAAAGAAATCGAACGTTATTTATAACGAACAATATCGATAAATAGTGTTGTAGAAAGCCATTGTTCCTGTGCGGCAGTGAGACATTTCGATCGAATTACTGCAGGCAAGGGCGTGCCGCATTAGTTTCGGTGACCACAAACAACAATGTTTGCTCATGTGCGCTGCGCGGTGGTCAAAGCGCGGTCGCTCCGCTGCGCCTCTGTAGCAGCACTCGCGGCAACAACGTGTCGTTTCCTCGACACTAACGAACCAAAAACTATCCACATTTATTCAAGTATGTATCAGAAGCAACAATTGCTGCTGACGGGCTAAAAAATGGTGAAATTATGACGACGACGAGTACTGTAAACTGTAATGACCGTTCGCTATAAATACGCGGCGGCATAAACGGCTTGTCAGCAGCTTCGCAAAAAGCTTATCGCCATTTATTTACACGTGCTGTCTAGCAAATACTTCCTCTGCCCTGTTTACATGATTCCCGTTCCAATTCTTCGTAGCAAAATCCAAAACAACGCGCGAGGAAGCAACTGTTTGTTGTCAAGCGTCTTATCAAAACGTAAACAAAAATACCCGCCTCATCCATCTTGTTCACTCGAGGCTTATCATAATCGCCAAAAACGAGATAAAAATGCAAGAGCTTCCGCCAACTGTTTACTGTAAGCTGACGGATATTTCATACACGAACCTTGTATATTTTTCTAACCGATCGGCCTACTCAAGTCATCCTCAATTCTCAGTTCCCAGAAGCTGTTGTATAATGCATTTTGCCAAAAATTGGCAGTGATCATATCTACATTCGCCAAAGCATAAAAGGAAAATGCAATACTCATAAGAAGTTTCTGCCACGAGTGCCAATTACGTAAAAGTCGCCGTGTAGACAAAGAACGAGAGAACATGCACACATGTCAATTAAACTTTCAGATTTTTTACTCATCGAATCGAACACAAGCTTCGTTGTGTGTTCAGATGAATTTACTCCATCATTCAGTCAATTCAACGGCCACCACGTTGCAATAACGAAACCACAATCGCATTCGGCAGCGGCCATTTCACCTGCGCTCATCGCCGTAAGTAATGATATTATAAACACACCTCCTCATCCATCCTGCCTTCCGCTTCAATGTGTCTTGAGGCTATCAACAAGTCCACATTGTTTTACTACTGCCTTTGAGAGCAAACGGTCAAATGGCCGAAAGACCAACTGTCGAAATCGAAATCTCGCGGTAGCAATCACTACCAGCAGAAAATTGTTCGCAGCAGCGTCGTTACGTTAAGTGGCGGTGTCGTTTGTGCACGTTCAAATTGCGTTAGCTGTGTAACGTGCTGCTGCTGGTGGTCTGTCCACATTATGTGATTTGTAAAAGAGTGTGTATACGAGATTCAGTTTTCAATTTAAACAAATGCTTTGGCGAAGTAACAAAATGGCAGCGATTAAAAACCCTTTCGTGCCAAGCTTCTCTCAGATCAGAAGTTATTTAATTGCTTTGGAGATTTTTTGCTCTTTACACAACAACAACAAATATTCAAAGGCTCGATATCATAATCGACACAAGCCGCTACTGCCAATAAATAAATCACAAAACATGTATCAAAATCTCCTCCCTCTAATTAATGCCTTATGACCTGACGTTTGTATGAAGCCAGGCAATAATTCTTCAAAAAAATTGCAAAGTCCTTGATACACTTTAAAAAGGTGGTACAAAAAATAGAGCTCTGCATTTACACATAGTCTCGTTACGAGCCATGTTAAGTATACGAAAATTGAACAAAAAATTAGTGGCTGAACAAATAAGAGAGAACAACATTTGGCGAATATGCCACACGTCTTAATTGACCGAAATTAAAGGAGACAGTTGTTGTAAGAAGTATCCAAAATAAGTACGTAACGCTGAATTAGTGGATTTCGCAAATTTCTTCCAGCAATTTCAACTTCTTTTATGTAGTCAAAGAACGCTGTGAATTTTTTCTGACACACCTTATTTAAGTACACGTGATGACGATAATAGGTGCAAAGCTTGAACTGCTTCTGGCGGGTCTACTGCAAGCTGCAATAATCAAACTGCTAAAGGTGCTCGTTAAGCCTTTTTTGCACAGGGTCTCGTGTTGGTTTAGTTCAAAGGATCCCAAGCGACGGCAACAGTAGTAATGTAATTGGGCCGTATTTTCTCAAGAAAAGGAGTGTCAGCAAGCAATGTAATCTAATCAAGGGCCTTTTATATAAAATGACTGACGTTACGTGTACTGCAGTGAGTTACGTAACTGAAGGAGGTGAATTTGCCAAAATCATGTTCTCTCTTATCCTCCAGCTGAATTACGAGCACCTTTATGTGACCTCACGGATGTTTGCGGAATTTTTGCAACTCTTAGAATCATACCGAGGAACGTGTTCAACAAGGCTTAATGGACATTAAACGGTTTCACCTTGGCTTTAAAAAGCCATAAAACACAAAGGTGGCGCACATGTCAAGCCACATTGAGGACAAGGCACAACATTTACAAAAGATCCAGTGGATTTCTGAGGCGGGGACAAAAAACCAAGTGAAAGTTGTAATTTCGCAACGATTCAATTGTTTTACTAAAGCGTGTCAAAACGTTCATGATTTTTCACAGTGCGTACGCGTTAGCGTTAGTCCAGGGCGGTAACATCAACAAGAAAAACACGCAAGACTTTGACGGCCATGTGTCGATGGTTCGATGTGAACGTGTGCAATAATTGCAGGTTAAGTCGAGATTTCGTTTCCCGCCGGATATGCGCCATTAGATTTGTTTGGAGCTTCAACGGTTAACACCTACTTCCAAGTAAAAATTTCAAGCTCACTTCAAAAGCTTCGAACGTCTTCATTTTTCAAGACTTCAGCTAGCTTCAAGAAACCTGAACTCGATCGCACATTAATTCTTGATGTACATCAAAATTAACAAAATATAACGGAGAAATCTTCCATTTACACAGATAATATACAATTTATGCTCAAATGAGCCTCATCACGTCGGAAGACGACTTCCGCCCACTTTTGATACATGCTGCATACTTTGAACGATTCCCAGTTGCTCGGTCAGCAGCAGCAGCTGACTAAGAACTTCAACTTTCTTCCTGATTCCCATTGTGAATGGAAACCTGCTGCTCCTGTACTTTGCCTAATTACACAATACGAACCGTCAATTAACTATATAAGCTCATCGGACTACGTGGAAGCCACACACAGATAATAATACCCAAGTCGATTGTTCCGATGCGCGCCCTATGAGGCCTTGCAAACTTGGAGTGCAACATGGGCTTCGACATGAGATTCCTGAGAGCGCAGCACATTTCCCCATGTTTAACATATACAGTATCAGCACTTGTGTTTCGCATGCTGTTTTGTTCCCACCGATCGAATCGAGGGTCAGCCATCTCCAACGTTCTTCGACCAGCAGAAGCTCCAATGGACTTGTTGTACTTAACGGGACCGAGTATTATTTACAGCGAAGAAGGTTCAAACTTTGATCTCCACAACAGGATTCTTGCTTGCACAATCGACTTCCGAAATCGCAACAGCAGTGGCTCAGAATAAGGAAACCGGAAACGGGGTTCTTGTGCATAATTCATTAGAACTTCCCTTCTGTTCTGACCATTAACAAGAATTGGAGGAAAGTTGAGCTCTGTTTACAAAATTTCTCATTGCTGACTGACAACTAAAGAAGCTCTGTAGACAAATTATCAAGTTGGTGTGTGTGTGCGAACCTATATTTAATTGCCATTGTTCCATCAAAAGTTCCTTGTATTGTTTCAGACAGTCTCACGTAATAACTATCACGTTCCTTAATTGTTATTGGTCTAATAGCTGCTCGGGTTGTAACGGTACATGGCTAAAGTGGGATGAGATTCCTACAAGCGACTAATGATATCAATTAAATCATGTGTCTGATAAGAAATCTCGTCGGACAACTGCTACTGGTCATTACAAGAGTTACACGTGCAAAATCCATCCAACTGATGTAATTTGACAAACGGAAACAACAACAACGAGTATTGTTTCCTCGTTAGCCTGTTCTATGAAACAATCGTTAAAATGTAGGATTGGTCGAGAGACTGAAACCTCATGTAATTAACCGACTGAACAAAATTACCGAGAGAAAGGTGCAGTTTCTTCTTCAACAATCAAAATATTTAGTCTTACCTCTGTGAAGCCGGGACTTGATTTGGACGCCATCTTGCCAAGCTCCCAGAGCAAAGCCGAAGAAGAAAAAGGGAAGAAAGCACTTCATTGTCAAGTGCAGGTTTCAAAGGTCCTTTGTTGGTCAGTATGCCTTCACCGGTCCTGTGTCATTGCTGGACGTCGTCTCATGATCATGATATAATCTGCAATCGAGAATAAAAAACACCGTTAAAAACCAACTTGAAACTCGTTCACGTCAACCGGTTGTCCGAATTTTTACGCTTTTGCAGAAGGAACGCGTGGGAGTTTTGTTGCGAGATGTCAATCGAAATTATCGCGTGCAATATGAAACATGCCGAGACTGCCGAGACCCCAGCCGGCCCACTTCCTGACACGGATCGCTGAAACGAGTTTTTGGAGCCATTCAAACTAAAGCATTGACAATATAAAATTTACAGCAAACTCTGTACACCAGTGTCACTTGGTTCTGAATTCTGAAGCCCCTACCAAAAACGCAGACAAACTCCAACAACGATGATTAGAACGAATTTTAAATTGCCACTTAACGCTTCCTGTTTGTTCCGGTCGTTTTGTATCGACGTCTCTTTGGCGTCTCTACGCCTGCCCACGTCATAATCGCGTATGAAACGCTCCAATTGCTCCGCACCAGCGACAACAACGGACATGCAACAACGAAAAGTTGCATTGATTCATCAAAGTGACAAAGGTCTTCATGGGTCACTTGGAAGGCTGAATTGAAATGTTTCAAAGCGTAAATAAATATCAAGAGGCGGGAACCTTAATAATGACATTGTCGCTTTAAACACTTTAAAGTGGCGCTGCTGATATGATGAGCGCAGCAGGGGAACTTGACAAGCGTTCAGCTGTAAGTCTTATGTTGTGACGGTGAAGCAAATATAGCAGAACAAAGGTCAAGAAAAATGAAGATCCAATGATACTCTCTTGTCAGCGCAGCGTTGTTGTTGACACACGGAATTTGGCAAGCGTTGCAGACTGTCTGAGCTTTTTCAAGAGCACTTGAACGTCATCAAACGGAGACCTTATTCTTGACCTTGCAACAGCAGCGTTTAAATACTTGAAGAAACGCTGTCATTTCAAGTTCCTGAATTACACCATAACAAATGGACGTTTTGCCATTTTTGGCGAAAATTCCCCAAAAACCTTGGCGATTTAAACACTTAAAACTGCAAATCACAACAATCACTATGGCGCATTTAAGGACATTTTAGAAACGGCCTTAAATGGTCCGGACGACGGACGAGCCGTACCAAAAAAATTATATGAATCATTCCATTACAATCAGACAAATCTCCGTTTAGCCTCAATCTTCAACTCACAGTTTTGGTCTCGAAAGAGGACCGTAAGAAGCACCTGAATTGGGAAGAGTCTGAGGACTGAGCCCCATTGCCAGGGCAATTAGGCTTTGGAACAGGTGTGTTCCCACCACCACACAAAGATCATTCAAGGAGACATCCTTTGTATTTAACGGCGATTCAACAACATATGCTCTGTTCCCTGCTCCTGGTTTTTGTTTCATGGAATTGGACAACAATCAAAAACGCCTTACAAACCAGCCTTCAGACTACAAGTTCTTCCAAATGCTGGACCAATTTACCAGCTTTTACTCATGATGATCTTAATGACTTTTCACGAGATGTTTTTCCTTGCCTCTTTCAGACAGACACTCGGTAATTACTTAAAGGCCTTGTTGTTTTTCAAGACACAAAATTAAGTGTAAAAAGGAGGATTGTGTAATGAAAATTTCATTCGATTCCTAGGCACTTTGAAACAAATTCACTTTTTTTGAACCACTCTCAAACCTTCGAGAGAAACTTCCCCTCACCTCAAGTCAAAACAGCCCACCTCCAAAACATTAACAATCCAACAAGTAAACAGCCTGTCAACGTCAACCTGGATTGACGAAGGCTCCTGGACAAAAAGCAAGACCCTTTGCACTAGCTCCTGATTACAAAGTCAACTAACCAAGGTACATATAAATCCATTAGAATTTCATTGGGACTTGGAACGGATCTGCTGGCCGGAATCGCTATATCGTCTAGCCATCAAGGCGATACTGTACACAAAAATCCAAATATATTTCAATAAAGGTAAAGATCCATCTCCTCCTGCCAAACCTCAAGATTTTTGACAGAGATTAAGAAAGGGCAAATGACACATAAACCACGTGAAATACACAGAGCCGGTTGCAGGCTTGGCCTTCGCTTAAGTTTTAGGTACTTGCTTGTCCATCAAAGCAGCAAGAAAGCTATAAGTTTGCTCTTCAAGAGAATTTCAAGACGGAGATTTTAGGTCTTCCAAATCTCTTCCAAGACACATAACGAGGTCATAAGAATCCACAGGAGAAGACCTTATCCATCCGAACCAGAACCCGTGACATTTCCACCCATAAACAAGGACAATGGACATGTATACAAAATCCTCAGAACAACAATCGAAAAAGCAAAATCTTCTACATCCTTGAGAGAAAACAACCCAAAAATCTCCAGTCATCCCCTTTCAGCTCCAGCTCACGCATTTATATTTTGTATTTCAAAGACCTTCCATTTTCCAGCACCAAGTCCTCCCATTAATGGCACACAATAAAACACGGGTGAGCCTAATTTTATTGAGGTTCTTCACAGTCCTCAGTTCCTCCTCAAAGACGTTTGTTTTAATCCTAATCCAATCGCCCTGAGCATGCTCAATGGATTCCTTGATGGCCAGAAGAGAGACTAGGAAAAATGACGACGACGACGACGACTAAACTGTAGGCGACATTTCTGAGATTTTCAGTTAACAAGCGTCCATAATTGGACTTGGCATACTTGAATCGGTGAAGCTCGGTGATTTCGACATGCTCTCGATCTGCTGTTCCTGCTGCCCACGCCAAAAACGGTGGTCCGTCCGTTATACTACATAAGTTACCAACTTGCACATCAATTTACTACAAAGGACCACGACGAGAAAAGAGAGACAGAAAAAGGGCAGGAAACTGGCGCCTTTTGTTCTAATGCACCGATGCTAACCGCATGTTCCACCGAAAGAGGACTTGAGGGACTCTGCTCTTCGGTCTTCCGCCCAACTGGCCCTGCGCGTGGCCGCGCGGCAACTCCTTCCCGTCCAGTTCTGCTGGAGACTTCCGAACCTGCTCGTTGACACACTGTATTTAGCTGTGTGTTTTGTATTTCCAAACTGGCGAGCGATCAGATAGTCAACATGGGAAACCACAACCTTCCGATGCATGTGTTTACATTTCCAAAAAGGTCCACCACACCTGGCTTTGATTTTTCAATCTTGAAACATTGTGAGGCTGCTGCTGCTGCTGGAATAAAAGGAAATGCAAGATAACAAGAAATGAAGAAGAAGCCCAAGAGTCTTGTGGACGTCTCAAGTCTGAATCTGAACCTTCTCCGAAAGGAAGAGATAATGATAAAGTCAAACTTGAAAGGCTCATGTGGGAGGGAGTTTTTATTCAAGTTGTGATGTGTGTCTTGGATTACGAATTGGAAATGCTAATGGACGAGTCGAGATGAGTCGAATATTATTATAAACAGGATTCATCCGCGGGTATAAGTAATGATAATGAGCAGGAGCAGAGGCAGCAGCAAACGCTTGGAAATCCATGGTAAAAGATACGGGACGAAGGCTTCGACGTGGTGGACTGACAGAAGAAAAATGCTGATAACTGTCTTCCCTACAAGGCGAAGCTCGTCCTGTTTGTCTGCCTGTCTTGTACCGTATTAAATGAATGCGGGAAGACAAAAAATAACGCCAATAAAAAATCATTTATCGATACATAATCATGCAACTAGAATCTGTATAGAGAGAGATTCAGGAGGAGCGAAATGGCAAAATCTTCTTGTGTTCTTCTTCTTGCCTCGCCTTACAGGCATTTCCTGGGAAGAAGAGGCTCCAAATGCCGTGTACTTTAGCACGCTTCCGTTACGTGAGCCGACGGACAAGCCCTTTGCAACTTTTGCGTAAAAGTATTGCATTGTTATTGACTTTGTATCGGCGGAATGAGTAGGAGTGTTTCCGAGCCGTCGATCGAATAACAAGGTGTAGGAGGTCACACCTCCAAGTCAGTCGCTCAATAATAAAGGCCCACCGCATAATACAAGTCTTAATGCGCCCTGAAGGCGACTTGCGCAAACCGTCTCTCTGAAGTTGACCGATGGAGGGGCGCAGAGCCTTGGAACGGATCCAAAGGGCTCGATTCTTTCCATTATATTGACAGTTGCGCAGGAACACATTCACGCATTGTCAATTCGGTCGCATGATTGATTAGTGGCCAGGAAAGAATCTCATTGCTTTAGGAGGAGTAAAAGTGACAGACGGATTCTTTGAAGCCTCAATGCCAATTCGCACGCTCGTAAATTGAAATCGAAGACGACCCTCCAAGTCTCGCTCACGATTCATCGACTGACTTCTTCGGGTCATGCTCTCAGAGTATTTGGCGGCCATATTACGATATCAGTCAGCAGCGTCCGATCGGCCAACATGTAATTTAATAGCATCGAGCAAAACAGTTAGCGATACCAGTCGGACGGTTACCGCCCACTACGGAGAGCAAAATGGCGGAACGACTTGAGTGGAAGTTGTTGTTGGCTGCCTGAAGTGTTATTACTACCGGCGTACATTACAAAAAGTATCAACGGATCGTGTTCGAAGGAGTGGAGGAGACGAAATTCCACCAAAATCAAAGTGTTTGATAACGAAATGGTTATGGGCGAAAAACATATTATTAACAACAGACGACGGAGAGTCTGCAGTTCTCTATCGAATTCGCAATCAATCTCTCCACAACCGCAATAATGACAAATAGCCATGATAATGATGATGAGTTTCGTCTTGCAAGTCGCTTTAAAATATTATTTTTTAACCATTCAATTATTTCCATGCACGCTCCTGTTGTACCCCTGCCGAACTTGAACGTGCAAGTCAGTGGAATGAATGACAGCTGTGAGATATTCAGCATTACAGGTATATAGACGTGATATCACCAAATTGCGAAATTCACAAGTATCTCAAGCTCATCTTCATATCAATTTCCTCTTCTCTAAAATCATGCAAACGGCCCGCGAATTCATCTTCACTTTTAAAATAATAGTTTGCGAATTTTTCCTGAGCTACACGCCATCCATCCGCCTGCCTACTTGACCCGCCAGACCTTCGACGCCATTAACTTTCATTACTTTTCGCCACTTTCGTAAAGGCGTCCGCAAATACCACCAACCAACAGTGTGGGCTACAAAAATTTTAAAGTTAATAACTTGATTGTCCGCCGAAACCTTTTTTGAAAAGGTGTGAATTTATTACTTTTCGCCAAATACAAATTCGCAAACCCTCAATCACCCGGTACTTTGATGCATTTTAATTCCATAAGCTCCTGCCTTGGGCAAAGAGGTTTTAAACCCAAAATTGAATTACAAATTTAAAACTGAATCTCCGTAATACAAAATTCATAAATCGACCTCAATGAGCCTGCCTCACTCAATATCGCCAACTTCGGCGGCGGCGTCATAAAACGCCCTGCATGTGTGAACCTTTTTAATCTGCAAAATTACCTGCTACGACTTAATTTTTCGCAGCCAATTATCGCCGACTGATCTCGGTCAACCTGCAGCACCTTTTCGACGGTCATCACGTACATCCGCTTACTTACAAATTATTAATATTATGCCAAACGGGTGCAATTATCGAGCGACAGTTAATTAAAGTTGTCTGGTAGCAAATAGCAGTAAAGTCTATGGCTGCCCGCACTAATAACACACTCAAGAAGCCAGTACACGACATCCTTGAAAATGTTATCGAAAAATGGCAAATTCGTCCGACTCGTTATTTAAAATTACCGTACGAAACATGAGAAGATGTCAGACGATACGCAGCAGCAACAACAAATCTAAAACAAACTGGGCAAACAACTTTTTCAACTTGAACCAAAGGAGATCCAGTTGCAATTATATCATTTTAATTGCCAGCTGTGTGTGATAATCACACAGATTCTCAACCAGAGAGCCGATTTCTCACCACCTCCAACAAAAATACGATTTTTCCAACCTACAATTATAAATGCTTGAGTCCTTGAGACCCTGTGAGAGGTCTTGATATCAAAATTCTTTCTGTCGATTAACCCATCATTATCCAACCTGATTAACACACAATTTAAAGGACCAAATCATAGTTCCCGACCTCCAACAACAAGAACTGAATCTCAATTGAGTCTACATAGGAGTCTACTGGCTCTTCAAGTCCACATTATTAATAATTAATTAGTTTCCCGCGCTGATTAATGCTAATAACACAGAGTCCGTAGACATTTTCTGCATTAATTAATACATCAGCTGCAGATTTAATCTCCCTTCAAGATCAGTCGCTTGCGCGAATTTTAATGGCGCTCTGAACGCGTATACTTGATTCATCATTAATTGTGTTAATTTATGACCTCCTGCTTCGGACATAACGAGAGCAAATCAAAACTCGTAAGAAACTCGCCAAAGCGCCGTGTGGTCCACCTTGACGGACATGATTTTATGCGCCAATTTGCCAATTTCTCATTTAATTAAATGGAAACTCAGGACAGCAGTGGCCCATTCCTTGCTTGCGCTTTATGTTAAGCAGCCGCTGACAACTTCGTTAGGCAAGAATCAATGAGATCAAGAAAAACTTGAAAGCGGCAATATTTGCTACACAAAATATTCTATGGTCAAACACGCCCACCAGCGCGCCGCGCGCTTGCGCGCGCGCGCCAAGCGGCACCGCACACTGATTGCACATGACTGAATTCTGATCAGGTGACAACTGGCAACAACATTAACATAATGAGGGCAGTTTAGACTAATTTCTAGTAGCTCTGGGATTTGCCAACCTCGTTGA
Source organism: Sphaeridia pumilis (assembly GCA_034698345.1). Taxonomy (NCBI): domain Eukaryota; kingdom Metazoa; phylum Arthropoda; class Collembola; order Symphypleona; family Sminthurididae; genus Sphaeridia; species Sphaeridia pumilis. Next base: position 1,909 of record JAQGBJ010000735.1, on the reverse strand, counting down.
AAAAATCTCTAATGTTTTTAGATAAGAAGAGAAGTTTAAAAGAGGCACTTATTTGAGACCGTGTGAAGATATTTCGAAGGCTATTAAAATCTTACTTTAGTGATTAATATAAGAAGCGAAAAATGTGTAATGGACACTCGACTATATTCACGGAAAATAGTGCAAGGTAAGCAAACACTCTTGGTTTACAGGGTCATATAAGCTGAAACTGCTGAACCAGCAGAACCGCCAGAAATTATTTCGTCAACAAGATGCAGGTCAACGCTTAAAGGAACTGAATTTGCTATGAACATTAATTTGTGCTCAAGACATAACAGATTTACATGCTCAGGCAAAATGGCAATTGCAGCAGTATTAACATGCCCGCAAGACACTGCGCTGCTGGCTGCCTCGTTATCAACATTAAACAAGAAAACAAGATTACGTGACTGTAAGTCTGATCAAGTTCAACATGATTATATTTACACGCTAACAAATGATGGACGTGATGTAGAGCAGACGCTGCTGTAGTAGCGCAGCGTAATTTCAACGCTGATTGCTTCTCTACAAATTGTACCTCCTGACTGACTAACTGAATATTAACCTTGTTTCGAGCTTATCTCGGAATCCAATGCTAGACGGCCTTTGACATTACGTGGCTTGAGACCCAGACCTATGCGATGACTGGAAATTTGGCAAATCGATCCCCTCACTTCGACAACTTCCTGTGCCACTACAGGAAACGCCCTTTGAAAATTGCAAATTGGTAATTTGATGAAGCGTCGACGAAACTCGACTGCTGTCAAATGGCTCCTCTCTCATGTGACGAGTAAATGTGATTTTGACTCGGCAATAATTAATTATATGGGTCTGCGAACCGCAACGACATTTCAACGACAACTCCTAAGGCTACACAGGACGTAATGTAAAAAAATATTATGATGACGATGATGGAACATCCGGTTTTTTACCTTGCGAAATTTATCCAAAACACACATATACAATCCTCCTGCAGCCCTACTTCCAAGTGGCTATACAGGTGTGTGTGTGTATAAGCAATTACACAGATTCGATTCACAAAAACACAATTCAAAAACTTTATGAGCAACTACGTGCCCTCTGGCACTTCTTGTGTCACTTGGAAAAAGCCACTCGTTCGACAATACGCCGGAAAAGGTTTCGCATGCGATGAATAATACACTTTTTAGTTGTTCAACTCGAGCTTTGGCTGAGCATGAAATATTCAACAGGTGAGTTGTCACGAAAACATCACTATGAAAATCCCAAGCCTCCAAGCTATCAATTTTTCAATTCAGAGAAAATCTACCCGGAGGAGCAAAACTATCGCGATTAATTGCACTTGCTCTCATACAAAATTTGAAATCAAAAGCTTCCGCTGTATTACTAATATTAATCACTTTTAAAACTTCAGCAGAGAACTAAGCAAACGAAAGTTGAATTCCGAATGCTGGAACGCTCACTCAGGTTCTCTACAGCCAACTTGTACAGCGCAGCGCGCGCGCTTTGGACAACGCTGAATTCAAATGAAGGCGCGAACTACACAGACCTCTGTTCGAGATGCAAGCGAAAATGCGACTGAGGAGGGAAGCGTACCTGTGCCTAATGGAAGAAGCATTTGCTTGTTGGCTTTATCAGAGAGTAGAAACTCTTCGAAGAGAAGAAGAGGCCATGTTCGAAGTTGCCATGCTTTGTTTATGGCGTCAGATGCATTTTGTATTGCATCTCTTCTATTTCTCTCTGGTCTCGCAGTTAGCCAGACCTTTTATTTTCTCTTTTGCTTTTACTCCCTCACAAACAAAAATATCACATCTCTCGCTCTTCTGCTTTTCCAGTCAAATGCACAGTTGTGGGTCTGGAGATCTGAAACCCACAAAAGTTTGTTTTGGCTCCAGCAATACTGAAGCATGGC
>JAQGBJ010000734.1:0-33161 GCA_034698345.1 Sphaeridia pumilis | reverse complement strand
CACATGTATAGTTGTGCAAACAAAGTCTGGTTCCTGGTTTATGGCCTTTACCAATTCAGCAGTTGGGGAAAGCATCTCGAGAAAAAAAACAAATGGTCCATCCCATCTGCCCAACATTTTTTGCTAAAATAATTTGATTGATTTACGTGAATACAGGTGAAAGATTCACAATAGTTTTAGACCACTAAAAAGTTTTTCTCATTTCAGTCCATCTCCTCAATTACATAACTTGACGTCAGAAATATTACCTGAAAAAATGCCTGGTGAATTTTTATTGAATCTCTCAAACGGATAGGCATAGTAAATCATCAATGGAGCATTTACTTGTTGAAGAATCTGATCGGAACCTCTTATGCATAAAAACGGGAAACCTTCAAGAACGAGTTGGAAATCTAGAATGACAGCTCTTGTTTGGCTTCGCATGTCTGTAACTCCACGTAATTATACGCTAGCAACAACAACAACTGCAAAATTAAGCTCTGGCTTCATTTTCGCAAACGCCTTCACCAACAACCAGTCAGCATCGTAAGATAACTTTTGCTGACCAATGGCGTTCCAATAAAGTTGCCAAGCCTCTTTTCCCCCAACGTACTTGCCTTGAGGCGACATGCATATGTTCTGGTACATTCCAAAGAATATAATATTTCAAGGAAGGAAGAAGCTTCTTCAGATCAGAGAAGCTGTTTTCAAGATTCGCAAATGCATGAGATGTGTTTCTCACTCTCTCAGTGCCCTTTTGCCCTTACTGAAACCAGATAAATATTTCAATATCTTTGAGTCATCCTATTTATAACTTGAAGATTATTTCTAGATGACGACGATTATATTATCTGCTTTGGCTGCTTAACAAACTTAAGAAAAAGCAACATGTTAGTTTGCTGACGAAATGAGAACTGAATTTCCTTGTTAACTGACAATTACTAAAAAAATTGGCGTCTATAATTTTCAGCTTAAGCTGTGAAGAAGAAAAATGGTTCCAAGGACAAATTATTTTACCGCGTAAAAGTGCCCCACTTGTTTACGCCAATTTTTGCAATAATGCGCCACATACATACTTGATATTACGTTCTGGAACGCGGAATAGAAATACAGAAGGACTCTTGTAGTTGTATGGCGTCTTCAAAAATCTGGAATGCGTCCCAGAAACTTGCAAGACAAGTTTCACTTTACTATACATACAACTACTAGCGTTATTCAGGCAGTCAATCAGTTAGTCAAACTGGCTAATCCTGAAAGTTGATTGCTGATAACAATGTCTGGCCAGCGGTAGCCCAGTTACAGTTCTCATTTTTGCGAGAATTGTTATTGTGCTAAAATCTAGGAGCAAAAATACATGAGATAAAAGCCTAATTTGTGGCAATTAAGGCTTTTGCAGAAATATAAGCGTTAATTAATACGTTCACTAGTTGGTAAGGTTTCCCTCGAAAAGTCATTTTGAAGCCTGGTTCCAGCTCTAGCCCTGCGGTTCTATGATTAACATAACCTGTACGTTACACGTGGCATTTAATGGCCACTTTGCAGGCTTGACTTCAAGGTCAGGAGGAGTATTAAGAAAGCCGGGTAATTACAGCCTGCTCAGTTTGGTTTATGCAACACCTTTGTTTCTGCCAAAAAACGTCCGTTTCAATTTATATTTTATTTTCGCGTGATGTTACGAAAACAAAACTAAATAATAATTTAAACTCGATGGCTATTGGCCGTTGGTTACGTAACAGCCTGGATTCCGGCATTCTTATTTCCAAAACTTGCCTTCTAGCTACTTCGGACCTTATAAGATATTGCCTGGCAAAATTTGAAAATAAAAAGTTTGCAGATTGCCCATAGCTCTGGATTTTCGCCACTACTGCCTTAATTTCTGAATTGATCCCTCCCACACCTGTAATCGAGCAAGACAATGTATGCGCACAAACGACCCTCGCATAATTAAATTAATATCTCAATGTGAGACAAGAAGTGACACTTGTTTGTTGATGACGGTGTTGATAAATTGCCAATTCTGCAGCACTTATTGACTAGGAGGAATGGCGAATTGTATGCAGTTACAATCAACCACTTGATATAAGAAAGAGCTCAAAGGAAAACCTGTTCAGATTGCTTACAGCTTGCGACCAGTTCACATGAACCCAAGCCCAGTCTAGAGCCGGCTCTATAAAAGGCATTTCCCCGCGTGCAAACCAGTCTACAACGAAAGCTAGTTGAATCCAAAGCGACCATCTAAAGTGTATATATTTGAACTTGAGCAATTTTGTTGAAATCTAGTAGTGAAAGTGCAGAATTCTGGACATTTGTAACGGAGTAAAATCCAGTGCAACAATGAAAGAGGTCGAAGAGACGCTCATAGTTACGGCGACGCTCACTAGTGGAGCTGCTTCTGCAGCGGCAACAATGGCGACCACAGTTGGATTTCAGGTACATTTTTCAGACATGAGACAACATAGCGGCGGCTAGCCGTGTCCCTTAGAAGTAGCAAAACCAGTAGTGCAAGTGCATCCCCTTGCTTTTTATTCTATCATCTGTTTCTGTTGTATATATGATGAAATTAGCTGTTAAACTTGAGCAAGTTCGCGCTAAGGGCAATTCCTAAACAGTTTATCAAGAGCACGCGGCAGGTCATCGAATAGGGCTATCAAACGAGGATCGACTTCTAATGAACTGAAAGAAATCTTTGTTGTGCCATTAGATAACAAGTGTTTCGAGCAGGAAAGAAGGGCAAAACAGTCAAGTCTTTTGTATTGAACTTGAAAAACTTTTTGCTCAATGTGACCGCATATTTTTTCACTGTCTGTTTGGTATCTAACTAGCAAATTGGTTACATCCAGTTTATTTCATTATCTTTTTTGAGCAAAAATCCAGCAAGGAGAAAGTTGGCTAGCTTTAGCTTCAATGAAGCCTTTTTGAGAGACGGCCGATTTCATAAGTGGCACATGGAATGCGCTTCTAGTGCATCCGTCCGTATACTTGAGCGAAAAAAAATTGTCACGCGTGTCTGACAGATGGAAATCTTAAGCTAATTAGTCTAATATGGGTCAACCTTGACAGGAGTAGCACGCACAGCTGGCCAAGTTTTTGTAATCAAAAGATTGTCCTGAAAATAGAGGCCTGATTTTTCCTATTGTCATTCCCTAGGTTCTGACTCAGATCAAACAAGTCCTACAAACTTCCTTTGGAACCTTTGAAGACACAAACCAAGCAACCGAAACAAAAGAAGGAACAAGATGGCCGGACCCGAACGATACAGTAGTGGCACCTGTGGCAGAAGAAGAATTGAAAGAATACACACTTCATGAGATCTCATTCCACGATACTCCTGATGACTGCTGGATGGTTGTTTTCGATCTCGTTTATGACGTCACTGACTTTTTGTTCGAGGTATGGCTGGAGTACATTTCTTTGAAATTAAAGAATTTTTACAGATAGGCTGTGAACTAACAAAGAACTCTGTGTATTTCAGCACCCTGGCGGTGACGATGTCATGTTGGAGTATGCAGGCCGTGATGCAACGCTGGCGTTCAGAAGCGTCGGACATAGCAAAGCTGCAGAGAGGGCCCTTAAGCCGTACTTGATTGGCCGTCTTCCAGAACATGAACGGCTATGGTCCAACAGAAACCTTTAAGAAACTATATTGCATGTCACAAAGTATATTCACGTGGTCATGTAACCACACTCACTTATAGGTAATGAGGAAAAATAGCTAAAAATTTAAAGCCCGAGGCGAAGCGACTGTATATTATAGTGTATGTATATACTCTCATAGCCTCAATAGAGACGAGTGTATTTTTATAGCTTGTAGTTGTGAAAAATGAAAAACAGCAAATGCATTTACACATCGATGGGGGTTGGACGAAACTGTGATGTGTCATCAAATTCTTGATGTCACAGCACTTGTCAAGTATTAGAAGAAGCTTCAAAATAGAATTAAGGTTACTAGTCGATATCACAAAACGTTATGACAACTGATGTAAGTTCTCACCTATGAGTCTAACGCAAGAAGTATATTTTTGACATTAAAACACAAAGAATCTGGATAAATACAAACTGCTTATACTAAGGCGCTCTTGTAGAGATTGAAAGTGAACGATGAATACGATTGCTGTATCGATTACCGGTCCAAGTATTCGATAGGAATGGACGATGATCGGTTCGTGCATCACAGGTTCAGGACCAGGAGTTTTTGAATATACTCATTGTTGCATCTACACAAATGAGCAGAACAATTTTAGCATTTCAAAGTATTATTGAAAGACCATCCCACCCATGTGTTGATTTAAACTTCATTTTGAGAATAGCAGTCAGTAATTACACTGCCATTTATTTGGAAGTCAAAACTATTTGACACTGCGTCTTCAAACAACCTTCTTCTTGGAGTAAATACGTCTCAAAATAATAGAAAAACAGTTAACAAACACTAGGAAGTATGCGAAGCAATAAGTTAATACTATCGTCATTTCTTCCGGTATGAAACACTTCTCCAAGTTATATCCAGTTGGTGTGAATATTCCCTGGGACAGAAAAAAAGCATTCTATAAATTATGACAATCCACTCAAGGTTTGTGCGCGTTCAAAATTCTGCACGTACCATGAAAAAGCTGGGATTGTTGCGGTTCCTCCAACTGAAAGAAGGTACGGAATGTTCGGTAACGGAGATATTATACTTTTTAATTGCATGATGCATTTCACAGCCATGATGTGTATGACCAGATAGGACTAGACGAGGGACGATTGACTCCAGCAGTAAATTAGTCGCACTCTTAGATATACATTCCCAAGATTCACGGTGTACTTTCATCTTTTCATGGATTGAGGCAACGTCAGGGCCTTCACAAAGTTGATCATTCTTTCGGTACAAGGGGAAATGCTGAAAATGAACGAGAAAATTAAATTCACAATTGGAACAAATCCTTGAAGAAAATGCCATGTTGGACGCACTTGCAACAGAATTGGGGCAGTAGGAGTTGGATTTTGCTGAGTAGATTGATATTTGGCACATGACTTTCTTGACGACGAGTTTCTTTGGCACTCAAATCTCGCTATTTCAAACCAAATACAACGATTAATGATGGTTCATGGCACAGCGAAATACAGAAAAATTAAAATAATGTAAGTTTCACGTACTAGCAAGATTTTTCAATCGGACTTCAGCACCATGACAAAGGCTACACCCGTCCTGCTGCATAGCCATGCTATTGACTAGTACAAAATCAATTCCCTGTATTTGTACAAGCTGGATGGACTTCGAGTTGAACGCTCTGCTGAATCTAATTTCGTTTCTTGAAGACAATCTGAAAAGACCGTGAGTCAAGTAAATCAAAATTCAACGCTGCAATTACAATTCAGAAATTCGAAATGCTGTTCATACGCGTAATGAAAACCCATGTCATGGTTTCCTGGTATTGCGTAGACCTTAGTCGTGTCACTTCCAGGAAACAAACCACGAAATCGATTTAAATACACCTGGAAACCCTCATCATCCACCCAGTGTCCTTCGTCAAAAAGATCTCCTGATAATTGAAGCTTTCGTCAGTCAACTTCTTTTTTATATTCATTCAAAAAGAAAGTTTTCTCATACCCAAGAAGAAAACGACATCGGGTTGGTGAAGGAACACAGCTGATGCATAAGCTCGATGCATTTGCCACTCTCTAGAAAATAGACAAATTATCTAATTACATGAACTCGAGCTAAAAAAGAAATGCTTCGCTGAAACTAAGTGAGTGAGTACCTTCTTAATTTGTCAAGCCAATGGCCACGGAACGGCCCAAGTAGATGGGTGTCAGCAATGAAGAATGCTCGTAATGGTTTTGGATACCCATTAGTTTCTCGAACATTTAAAGCTGGCCAGGCACACTGTGGTTGAACAGAAAAAACAAACATCATTTAACCGTTTAAGGGAAAGGGAGGCGAAAACTTTTGTCCAACTTCAATTACTTGCTTGATGATGAAGTAATAGAATAAGTACTCGCACCAAAATACTGACAAAACTGTGATGAGTAGTCCGAACTTCACCGGATTATAAGGTTTCAGCAATTTCATGATTGCTCCAAATATTTGTAATCTACATTAGCTGAGCTCTATGATATCTGATTGTGAATTGAGATTGACTAACTACGAATTTGGTCGTTGAAATTTTTGATGTCATTAGTGATGCATTTTGCACGATTCTCGATAAGCTCCTCCTAATGTCTCCTAATGAATTGGTCTGGGAGAGTCCTGTTAGACATTAGATATCAAATTATGGATCAGTTTTTGACAAAAATGTGATTAATTCACGGTTGCTAAAAGTCACAACAAACCAATTTGAAAATTTACGAGAATAACTTTTCCCGGGCTTGTAACATAACAAAACACACTCTATGATTCACACTCTATGACTTCATAGCATTGGAAAATGAGCCACAATTGTGAATGACACGTAGCCGTTGAGCATTGAAGAAGTGCCGTTTGACTTTCGATGCTAACTCAGCTGTTTTCGCCAGAGATTTATCCGTGTTAAGTCAACTAAAGTTAAATTATTCTAAAATGGTCGGTAAATAGACGTTCAAGTGATCCCATGGCCTAATATCGATTCCTCTGAACTACATGAGGTCAATTAGTTTTGTAAGCCGGGTTGAAAATCTTATTTATTTGTGATTCTTGACACTTTAAACTAATACAGCATGGCACAACCGGCTGGAAAAATCAACTTTCCTTTGTACTCTTTGGCCCCGCTTTCTTCGAATCATGTGGTCGTCGCCGGTGGTGGTGGATCAGCGAGCACTGGTGTTTTCAATGGATTTGTAAGTTCTGAAAATCAAATTTCACCCTAATGCTTGCATTGCTTTACATTATGATTCTTTTGCTGTGAAGGTCATCTGCGAAATCGGCTACGAAAACAACGGCTATGTCGCTTTTGAGGTTCAACGCTACAGCACTGGAAGTGCAGCCGTCATGAATTGTGCCGTCAGCTCTGGCAATCGCGGCAAGAAAATGTATCTAGCAGTCGGCCAAAACGCCGATTGCCAAGTGTACCAGATCAAAGTGGCCCCACCGGATCTTAAGAACAAACAAGCCGGTAAGACGCAAATAAGATACAATTAGGGTTTAGCACAAACGCCAGTCATGCATAGGAATGATCATACTTAACTTTTGATTCATTTGACAGATGAAGGCTTGCGACATAGACATCAGAATGGAGTTGTTCGAAAAGGAAGTGACGGCGCTCGTGGTGAACCTGAAGTACCTGGAAACCGCTCTTTCGCAGAATTAGTATTCGATATTGCAAATGTTTGTGAAACACGAACAGATTATGGGTATGCCAGTACTTCAACAAAGTGCCATACAGTTTGCAAATAGAAATTCATAGAAACCTGTATTTTGCAGTCTGCACGACCCTTGTCAAAATTGTGTTACATTCTCTCAAGACATGAGATTGATTGTGACTGGAGGAGTAGATGGAACATTACGAGTATGGAACTTTCCGGAAATGAAGGAGAAAATGAAGATCGAAGCATCGAAGAAGGAAGTTGCTGATGTTGATATTAGTAGTGATAGGAAATGGGTATGTTTCCATTTAATTACCTCGATTTTATGTTAGCTTCCCAAAAATTTTGACATTTATTTTGGGGCTTTGCAGGTAACTTGCGTCAGTCGGGATGGCAAGTGTAAGATCTGGTCTTTGAACGACGGGAAATTGCGAACAAGTTTAGATTTACCTCCGGAAGATGCTGGGAAATTCCTGTACAAAAGATGCAAGTGAGTTCCAGCTAAAAATATTGTTCAGGGGTCTTCGCTTGGGCCCAGCGCAGATTTGTAACTGTAACTGCCTTCTAATTTCAGATTTGGAGTCGTTGGAGATCGAAATAACGCTAGTAGACTTTTCGCTATACTCAATCCTACCAGCTCTAAAAATCAGTCTTACGTTCAGCACTGGACTGGTCCAAATTTTGCTTTAACAAAGGTTGCACCTGTCGGTGAACCACTTTCTGCCTTAGCTGTCAGTCGATGTGGAAAGTTCATCGCAATTGGCTCAATGACAACCGGCGATGTTCTTTTGTACATAGCTTTTAGTCTGCAGGTAAACCCATAAATCATTATGGATTCCTTGCTTAGTAACTAAACTAACGAACGATACTCCTGCTTTCAGAAATTAAAAGTGATCGAGAGAGCGCACAAAAACTTCGTCACTGGATTGACGTTCCTACCGCCAGCGCTACATAGTGAAGATTCGGTATTAGCGGCATGTGACGCTGCCGTCGTAAGCATTTCCATTGATAACCAGATCTTGGTTCATCACATTGAAGCTGGCAGTAAGTACCATAAATCATCCAAATTCAATTCAGCATTGCATAACTAACTCCCGAAAATTTGTCTATTCACAGAGAGTGTTCCCATGTGGGTTGTCGCCGCAGCCGTTGTCATCGTTTTAGTTCTAGCTTTCTTGTTCTGTAGTTACGTCGGATTGTGATCAGCCAGTGATGTGAAGTTGAGCTGCATCTTAAAAGTGCTTCGGCTTCCAAGACAAGAACAACAGCCTTAAATACCCAACTAGTTAGTTTTGCACTTGCTATAAGTCTAGTCTTTTAGCTTACTTTAGAAGAAAGGTTGGGAAAGTTTTGGCAAAGAGCCCTTGTAGCTTTAGTTTTATTGCCCGGCCTGAGACTAGACTCTCCGTATTAATCTGGCTAGGCCTCTACATACAACTTACAAACTGTGAGTGCAAGTCAGGCACTCTGAATCCTGCTTTAAATGTGAATCACATTCCTGTTGTACTTGTTGAAGCTGGTCGTTAGTTAGCGTTTTCCCTAGGTTCGAACAAAGCAACGACTACAGCAATAAATGGCAACGTTTGAATTAGTCTGAAGTCTCTCAAGATTATTTTTTGTCATTGCTACACATGTAATCTGTTTACTTCATCGTTGAAGGCCCTATGGTAGGGACTTTTGTTTCATTTCAAACTTGAGCTCTATACCTTTGAATTGGCGAATATAAAAGATGTATCCACGTCTGAAAGCATGCATCTTTAATGAATCTTGGTCCCATCCCAGCTGATGCATCATAACAGAAAGAAACACTTGGAATGCAACCACGGTCTGTGCCATGAACAAATGGCAACAAGTGTAAAGAGACGAGAAAAAATCTTGGAAGTAAACCTTGGGCGACTATACCTCGCTATAACACACACTCGTTAAATGAGCTTCGCTTCACATGCAAACTTTATAACAAATGACTCATTCATGTTGTCTCGCCAATCAGCAATCCGCTTGCCCCCTGCATTTAACTGACAATCAGAAAGTCAGTCAGTCAGCCATAACATGAACTATATTACACATCAAATGGCCATAACCACCAACTTCCAAGTGTCTCAAGTCCAAATTATCTGTCAGCTACGTTAAGTCAACATTGTTTCGAGTGTTAGTTGCTTGGCGCCTTTCTACAGAAAAGTTTGCCAATTTCGTGTTTGTTTGTAAACATTACTCCTCCGAACAATTCCTTTCACTGACAAAAGGCCCTTTGAACCAGAGTGGGGGGCGAAACACGTGTTTACTACATTGAATCTCGGAAATACTACGGAATGTGTTAATTCCAGAATTAAATTTCAGCATCACAGAAATTAGATTCATTAAGTTTGTGCAACTCCTTTAATTTGAACACAAATTGTGCAATTCTTTTGATCGTATCATTTGTTTGAACAGTCAGTTGTGGCAAACCGCAAATCAGAAATTAACTTTATCGCTGGTAAGTTATCATTCTTTGAAAACTAATACATCACATTCAAATCCAGAACATGGTTCAAAACGTGCTAGTGATGAAACCTGAACTTGACCTTTGACATTTCATAATGGCCTTCCAGTTCGAAGAAGCAACTAGCGAGAAAAACCTATTGTTGCAACTCAACAACTGTCTACTTCAAAGCTGAAGTTCAGCTACGTTTCCGGAATGTTTCCCAGAATTTTCATGCCAACTTTTCGCGTGACAAGTTCATCGGAATCCAATCCTGAATTATGAATTCCAAAGCTGAATTCGATATCATGTGTGTGACCACTTGTTGCGTGTCTGACTGGGCTTTTGAATTCCAGCTAACAGTTCTACTACACTCTTACCATTATTTATCCCCGTAGTTGACCACCATTACTCATTTCACCGGACATTAGTAATAGCCCATTTTCATGTACAGTTTACATTTAAGGTACTTTTTTACTAATTTGATTCAACTGGTTCAGCAGTTGAGCAAAGGCATGATTTCCTGCACCAACTTCCAATAAGCTTGATAAGACTGACATGGATTAAATGAGTCATAGGGCTTGATACCAACGAGGATAATCTTGATCCGAGTTCGGCAGTACATATGTCGAACAGTTAGTCGAGACATGGATTGATTGATTCAGAGCGGGTCAGAAAGATTCAAAGGTTTTTGGTGAGGAAAGTAAATGCGTTTCAAGTGGCCTTGATAGAGAAAAAGAAGTGCACTTGAGTGAAAATAGTAAACTCGCAGTATATCTGACAGTCAGTGAAGTTTGTTGTTTCATATCACTTTTTTGACACCATCTGGTCTTTAGCTTTAATGGACCCAAACAGTGGCGGGTCATCGTTTCCCAAATAACTTGACAAGCTTTGTATTCAAAAGTGAAGACGCTCCTTAAAAAGCACAAGTTTGTCTATTCGTCTATGTGTGGGAGCCTGATAGCTTTTAGAAGCAAGAGTTATTTTTGTCTCCGCTATCCCCAATGGTGTATATATTAGGTACAGTCGGTGGCCGATTCGCAGCTCGTTTTGTCGTTCTATGAGTAAGCCAACTATACGAAACAGTATATATTAGTCTGTAACTTGTGAATATTTCCAAACAAGTAAAGCGACGATGACTTGAACTACGTTTGGCAACTTTACACCGATTGCGAATTCCCTTTAGAAGAAACCAAAAGCTTAACACTTGTCGAGAAATACGTATGAGCTAGACGGAATGCTTGTATGTTCTAGAATCTAGTGTTTACTATTACTTCGCACTGGTGGTAGACGCTGTTTCACATCAGAAGGGAATGCTGAAGCACATGTTGATTGTTTTGTATTTTGCTGATCAAGTGCTTTTACGCTCCGGGAGAGATCACCTCCTCCAGTTTCTAAGGTTTTGATAGGGTTTTGGTGAGTGCTTTAAGGATTTTATGTCAGATGCATCTGGCAAATGTTCAGACGTTAATCGGGCTGAGCGATAGTTTAGGAAAATACTACAGTCTTGTGAACCGGTGTAGCCTTAAAAATGTAAGCACTTCAAATGGACTTTCTCTGGACTTCAGATTTTCACCTGTCTGAAGAATGCTACAAGTTCAGTAATGAGTAATTTCCAGCCACTGACTGCAGAAACTGAAATAATGGTTAACCACAAATCAGGAATGTTAGTTGACCGAAAACATTAATTTCTGTGTATTTATTTACAGATCGAACAAGACCACTGCTTGTGTGCCGCCAATGAAGACCTTGACCATGGTCAGCTAATGTCAATGCTCGTAATTGATGTATCAGAGACAAATTGTTCTGGAGTATGTTCAAGAGACCTAATCTAGGACAATACTGAGGGAAGGAGAAGAAGTCATTGAACAATTTTACATTATGCATTTGGGCTTCCATTGACGAAACGCTGCTGCGCTCTGGGAGCGTAGACAAACTTCAAGATGAATGTATCACCACGTAAGTTATCGTGACTCAACTGGAAGTTGCTTGATGAACTTCCATTAGAGTTATATAATGTTTGAGAATCCAAGTATACATGAATATTAATAGAAGCTTCTTGAAACATTTGCAGATCGCCCAGCCGTGCCGCCGAAACCAGAACGTGATAAGCTGATGCCAGATGCTGGAGCTGATCGATCTGAATCTTCGAACAGACGCGTGAGCACTGAGACCCAAGTGAACCTAATGGTGGTGCGGCGTGGGACATCTCCGGGAACAGGAACAAGGTTATTAAATGACTTTTGGTATTATTGTTGCCATTATAATCTTGAGTAAACTTATAAATTAGCCCTCTCTTTCGGCTGATGACGATATGGATGTTGTGGTAGCGTCGTTCCACAGCGATAGTTTGAGAGAGCCAACTATCTCATTCGTTATCTCTTGCTCGCTCGACGCCTAGTTTGGCTGCAGAATTAACTGGAAATGTGACAATGGGCGAGAGAGCTGACTGAGGATGATTAAACAGTCAGCTGTATATGCATGATGCAGTTTGTTGTTGTCGAATCTTTAGTGCCGTTGTATTAATCAGCGAGATGGGTTCGTTGGTGTGAATCTAGTATTCGTTGGCTGGATGTATATTTGTCAGCGGAAACGGCATTTGTGCAATCGCAAGGAGAATAAAGGTCATGTTTTTTTTGTTTTTAGTACTGCTGTTGTCAACGGAAATTATTTTCCTGGGGCGAAGCCTGCTTTACCACCAAAGCCTAAAACAACTTCAACAACGTCAAAAGCTGTCGGCAGTAGCAGTGAAAAGGAAAACTTTGTGAAAGACATTGTAACCAGTCCACCGCCGAAAGCATCAACGTTGATATCCAAGTTCAACTTTAATTCCACCAACGTCACGAATGTATCGAGAACAACGCAAGTTAGCGGCAGTGCCAAGACTGAAGTAGTTCGGCCCAGTGAAGTTATTAACAAACCTACTAAAGTATTGCATCAGAGGTCTCCAGAAGTACCTCCCAAGAAACCGGTTCTGACGAGGCCACCGGCTCCGGTTGGAAAGCCAGCAAGCGCACCAGGCTCTAAAGTGCTTCCATCAATACCACCCAAAAGACCATCGCAGTTGCCAGTGTGGCCAGCTACCAAGCAGGGTCTCAATCTTCCTGATATCGCTGCGTCTCAAAAGAAAACTGTGAGCTTAGGTCGGAATATTGCTCCTCCACCACCCAATTTCGGAAAGTTTAGTGGAGTTGCTCCGCTGGATTTGAGCGTTTCTTCTAGTCAAAGCAAAGTCGGAAGTGCTAGATCTCCAGTCTCACCCCCGCCCATACAACCATTCTCAATTAGATCTCGGTTGCCTTCCGAAGCAGTGGTGAATAGAGTAGTTCCAAATGTGGAACTCCGTTCTGGACCTCCGCAACCTCCGCCAAGACACCGTAGATCTTTAAGATTGTCTGCGTCCTCTCCAACGGAACCTCAGCCTCATCAAGTGTTTCAAACGCCATCTCAAGCTTGTGAAGGTGACAAGAATCTGCTGACTCCAGTATATGCCGTTGTAGACTTGGAAGCCAAGTGGGCCGCGAGGACACAACGACTATCGCAGTCGTTACCGGAGCCAGAAACTTCTGATCAGACTGTTGATCCAATCCGCGCAAATGAAGTCCAGCCTGATGGGGTTAACGATGAAGACGTATTCAGTGAAGTGAATGAAGGTCTCATGGCCGTCGTCAATGCCGTTCTTACCGTCTCACCTTGCCAAGATCAAAGTGCACCGGGTGATAGCAGTATTTCTAGTAAAACTTTTGTGGAGAATAATTCCAGTTCTGAATTGCTGACTGAGCCAGCCGAAAGTGAAGTGCATGATAAACTCAAAACCAATGAACATCAAGCTTGTACTGACACAAGTGCTGCGATTTCGCCAAGCTTCGAAATGGAGAAGAAACCAGTAGCCTCGACCGTTTTAGAACCAGTTAAATCTGCCTTGTTCTCCCTACCGCAAGTAACTAATGAAGAATCAGAATCCAAAATTATTTCAGCCGAAGTTACGACAACTCCTGAGCCGAATAATAATTGTGATGACGAAATCGACCAGAGCAAGTTGACGACAAACAATTCCTTCTTGTTCCAAGCGTCCCCTGCTGGTCATTATGAAGTCGAAGCTGAGAATAAGGCAACCAATGGATATTTGCCGTCACCTGAAGAAGAACCAAGCCTAGATGACTATGAAAAGGAATTAGAGAAGATAATAGACCATCCTTCCCAAATCCTACGGAATGATACCTTTATGAACCCAGACTATGACCCTCGGGAAAAATACTCCAACCGGAATAGTAAAGCGTCCAAACCATCTATTACTGTGCAGCTTATTGCCGATGCTGATAGAAAAGTTGCTGCTGTTCGTGACCTGCTTGCTAGCTTAAGTACTGTCGATATTGTGCCGTCAATGCCTGTTTGTGACCTGCAACCTCAAAAAGAGTCGCCTTGTTCTGTTAATATAAGCAATGAACTTTCTCCAGCAGATTCGCGCATTTCCACCAAGCAAGATGATTCCGACGATGAGCTTGAAGATAGAGACGGTGACTTGAAAGGGTCGTTATCTCGGGCATCAAAATGTTCTTCGTATCACAGAAGATCCTATCCACCATACGCTGATTCTAGTCCATGCCTCAGTGAGTCTTCGTCAACAAGTAGCGGCCATACCAACAATGCTAAGCGAAATCGACCAAAGGACCGATCTTCTTGGGTTGAAATTGACAGTGAGGAGGCTGGAGCTTTGGGCGATGCTGAGAATTCTGATGCACAGGCTCCCAGTTCCACTGAAGATATTCAACATTCTACGCTGATGCGAACGAAAAACACTCTCAGCCGCATCTTTGGCCGGAAACGAAGTACTCAAACTCCCAGCACTCCAGCCACCAAGGACGCTCGTGCAGATAGAACTATTTCTAGTCCTAGGATCGTTGCAGATGAAAACGAACGCGATTCGATGGTTTCAATAGACTCCACAGTGTCTGCATTTTCAAGGGACAGTACTCCAAGAGTGTCACGAGCGTCACTAGATAGTGCCTTCACTTCACGATCTTCAGGATACGTGGATGAGAACATTGAAGACGACTGTAAATCTGAATCTGCATCTCAGCACAATTCGTTGCCGCCCCTCCCAGTACTTCCTCCGGCTCCGAAACCTTACGAGGATATTTTGGAGCAGCTTCCAGACGAAGAAAAGAAGATTTTCCGTGCTGCCCGAGAAATGCTAACTTCAGAACAAACGTTTGTGGACGTCCTGAATTTACTGACGGTCGATTTTCCGGATTTCTTTCGCAAAGCATCACAAGAAACAAAAACAACATTAATAAGTGAAGCAGACTTGAAGTTTATACAGGGAGATTTGTCGTTCTACAAAGGTTTCAATATAAACCTGCTTGAGGCTCTGGATAAGCGGTTAGCTCAATGGCGACAAATCCCCAAAGTTGCTGACATTTTTCTTACTTATGGACCATTTTTCAAAAACTATTCAGCGTATATCCGAGACTTTGACAAAATTAATCAAAGGGTAGATGAGTGCTGCAAGAATGTTCAGTTTGCTCAAATGCTGAAAGCTTTTGAAAGTCAACCGATTTGTCAGAAGTTAATTTTGAAAACTAATCTCTTGAAACCCGTTCAACGTATGCCACAATACAAGCTTCTTCTAGAAAATTATCTTGAAGCCATAGAGAAAAGCAATTCCAAAGAAGACTACGAAGATACGATCAAGGCAATCAAAGTTGTCACAGATGTGGCATCACATGCAAACAAAACTATCGATCTGCAGGTAATGATTTCCGCAATTTTCTTGTGCTGAAATTATTGAATCAGTTATTTTTATCATGGAAATTTTCCTGTTTCAGGCCAACTTCCAACAACTTCTGGCGCTTCAAGCGAGACTACCTGATGAGACCCTTATCCAACTGCATCGAAAACTCGTAAAAGAGGGAGAACTACTTAAAATGTGCCGGAAGGGTCCTCAGCCAAGATACTTTGCCCTGGTCAGTAAGACTTTTATTATTTGTTCAGTCGAAGTTCTGGTAACAATATAATGAAATGCTTGTTTCATCCTACAGCTGAGTGACATCCTCCTCTGCATGACTTACAATGCTGCAACTGGTGCTCCAAACACTAAGGAATTGCGAGTCGGATATAGATTACCTTTGGTTGGGATGACCATATCAACGCCAGTTAGCGAAGACATGCAAACGGAATTCAGCATCCTATCAGAAGAAAGGAGCTTCAGCTTGCAAGCAAAGTAATTCATTTTTCATGATTACGTACTCTCTTGTATGCAATGACCTCCATGACCTACATGTTTTTACTCAATAGGTCTCAGCGAGAACGAGACGCGTGGGTCAAAGCTATCACTGAAGTCATACAGGAACAAACTTCTAAAATGCTCCAGTCAACAAACAAAACTCTATCTGAAACATCAGCTCAGCAGGAACTGGGATTGGGAAGCATTGTGCGTAACAATGAAACAAAATACATTCTCCAAAGGTATACCGCTTACATAAGTTGTATTTATAGGCTCCTGTTTGGATCACCGATACAAGAGTAACCATGTGCCAAGCCTGTCACGAAGTTTTTACCATGACGTTCCGAAGACACCATTGTCGAGCTTGTGGCAAAGTGGTTTGCACATATTGTTCCGGGAGTAAGGCCCCTCTGAAGTACAAAAAGAATGAAGCGAAACGAGTTTGCGATGACTGTTATTCAGCTTTGTTGGACGGTTAGTTTTGATTGAAAATTATTCTACGCCAGTCAGCAAAATTTTAAAGTGATACATTTTGTTTCAACAGAATTCGACCGAATTCATTCTGAAGACGACAAAGCCTTAGATATTAGGAAACGGTTCAAACAAAGCGGAACCTTACAAAGAAGCAGACAGCGTTTGAGATCTGTCCCAGAAAAGCTAAAGGTAAATTTGCTAATCACAATCTGGATACATGTCAACTAGTTTATTAACTCCCTTGTTTACACTTTGACTTCTGTAGAAGGACGGCATGCAGGACATTATTTATAGTGGTTTCCTTCACTTGGGAGAAAAACGCTGGAAAAAACTTTGGTTTGTTCTCCGGGATGACAATGTCCTGTATACTTACGCTGCTCCTGAAGATACTGTGGCTAAGGATACTTTTCCAGTTGTGGGATATAAAATTGAGTCTTTTCCCAACGTGAGTAAAATATTCGTATTTATTTTCTTACAATATCTGTTCGACTTGATTTGGAAATTTTAATGGACTAAATAGGAGGACTCGGAAGCGCATCAGCTTTACGCATTTCACCTGAGCCACGAAAACCAGAAGTACTCCATGAAATTATTTGCTGATAGTGAGGCTGTAAGAGACAGGTACTTGATTCACGTCATTCTTAAAGAATTCTTGCCTGATGCCACTACATAGTCCTAAAACGAACTCCGCAATTTTTGTTACAGATGGGTTGCCTTTTTGAAAGAAGCCCAGGTCCTTCCCTAATCCAAAACCAAAACAATGCAAGCAGGACAATCAACAAGTGCTTTCACCAAACACCTTTTAGTCATCTGATATTCGACTGTCTAATATACTGTGCAATTTTTGAATATTTTGATCATATGCATATACAATTAGTTTTTAAAGTTTAAAAATTTAGGTTAAGCAACTGAACGCAATATATATAAGTTATTTCGCTTTATACATGTCTTATTAGAGTTTGACGGCAACGTTGCTATTAATTTTAAAGTTGGACTTGAAAAATCGCTATATACGCAGGAAAGACTGCATTAAACAAATATACAATCGTACGCGTCTAACGTGCAGAAAATTCTAGCCTCATACTGTTAAATATATAGCAACAGCTCGTTATAGATTCGTCTAGAGAGACACACAACGGATGAAACAAAATTTCCATGGTTAAAGTATAACGTAGAGCAGGAGAGACCAGTGGTGATATTGGCAATTGGCAAAAATAAGACATCGCCAAGTGGTTGTACATTCACAGATGTTGTTGTAGTTCTCCGAGAGAAGAAATCGGGAGAATCTGGGTGTACACATACACATGCGGCTTCAAGATTTAAAAGTGTAGAAAATTGGCATGAAGCGAAAAGAGCAAGATGGAGTTATCATCCATTAGTTTTGACTGAAGCAACGTTGCGAATAAACTAAGAATAGTAAAACCGAGTGTAACGTTGTAGCGTTGTCTGTATATGTGTGGAAGCGGGCAGGAGGACCAAATGATGAAACCGAAACGCATGTGCGGCAATGGGATCGGATAAGAATTTACCCGGGATCCGGTTTAATCTACATGCTGGCAGGACGCTTGAGTCTTTCTCCAACTAGTGCGAGAGCCACACA
Source organism: Sphaeridia pumilis (assembly GCA_034698345.1). Classification (NCBI taxonomy): domain Eukaryota; kingdom Metazoa; phylum Arthropoda; class Collembola; order Symphypleona; family Sminthurididae; genus Sphaeridia; species Sphaeridia pumilis. The sequence continues at coordinate 15,167 of JAQGBJ010000734.1, read as the reverse complement.
TCGCCATTGCACTTGCCAACATACTCGTGCAATACCAGGGTAGTCGCCTTCTTGGTTCGTGTAATCGTTTGTGTGTGTGAGTGTGTTTCCCATATTTTGTTGCTGCCGTTTTCGTCTACACAAACTACCTCTTGGAATTGTTAGTTGGAAACAGTCAGTTTGTTGTTTTCCCTTTTGTTGGTGACTACAATTTCTCATATGACTCCTTCGTTCACCTTTTTGCCTCCCTTACGACGAGCTTAAAAAATTTCGAAAAAATCGACGAGCGAAAAACCCCATCATACACCTTGCCCAAATCGAGTACTTGGAGGGCGCCATGTTCCTCCATCAGTGTCCGCCGTGTCTAACGAGCTTTTCCAGCTGAATCTAATTGTGTCTATTAGCACAATATGTGATCACCAAAAACTAGTGCGAACATCAACAAAAAGCCTAGTTTGAGAAATGCCCAAACTTTTTCAAAGCTTGGCCATGTAGGACACCAAAAGACCATATCCTATAAAAGACAGTAGGATATAGAGATTCGCTGGTATTAATTCAACAAAACTGTTGTCCCATCTAATTTCTTATAGAAGTACCGTCACATCACGACTCCACGGGTCTTCGTTACTCAGTCAGCAGGTCATCGAGGCTGGGTCAAAGTGGGCTGAACAGTATAGTGAAAGTGGTGTACTACAGTAGTGTTTTTTTGCTGTTCGACTGTGATACCAAAGAAGGCAAATGCATGCGGCATCACCTGGTGGATACGGAGGGGCGGGTGGCGTTTCGCCTGCCGCTGGCCCCGGTGGTGTTGCTAGTGCCAACGTAGCCCAGAATGGACCAAGGCCAGTGAACGGCGGTCGCTTCGACTTTGACGACGGTGGCACCTACTGCGGAGGATGGGAAGACGGAAAGGCTCACGGACATGGTGTGTGCACCGGCCCTAAAGGCCAAGGAGAGTATTCTGGCTCGTGGCATTTCGGATTCGAAGTCTCGGGTGTGTACACCTGGCCGAGGTGAGATTGATTACTTTTTACAAATCAATGACTTGAATGACCGAATCATGACTTTTGTTTTCTTACATATATATTCATTGCAAAAATATATAATGTGATGTCGGTAGAATATATAGAAGAAGAAGAAACAAGAAAAATTGAAATACATATGGCAAGTTAGCTGTACTCAGTCTATGTCGTTCGGTAATGACTCGTCACCCCAATTTTGGCCCGCATACAGAACCAGCCTTGTCGTAAATACCCAAGGTGCAGATGCAGAAACCTTACTTGAACAACGTGAATTTTTTGCACTAGAAAGAAAGAAAACACAAGAAGAAATATCGGCCTTGTATTTTTAGAGTTTTTATAATGCAAGCTGATGGGCAGTACAAAAAATATTCTTGTAACATTTTTCTGACTGTTTCACCAAAAATTCAAAATTCTTTACAATGGCAATCAGTGGACATGAAAAAAATCATCTTCAACCTTTTCTTCAGCTTGAGATAGGGCTAAAACTTTCTCTTGCTCCCCCCCCCCAATTTTGTCTCAAAGGCATACAAGGAAAGACTAACGGAGGAAAAGCATTTCTGAGAAAAAAATACAGAACGCTGATGAAGCGGTAAAAAATTCCAATCTCCACAATGTTTTGTCTTTCTTCCTGTTGTGTATATAGTTTAAATTTAAAACTGAAAAGTTGCTTCATTCTCGACGCCAAAACTTGTTTCCTGTGTATGAATGAACCGACTGGTAAAAGCGGTATAGCTTAAGCCTGACCACGTCATCATTCTGGCTTTTCTTACGTGGAGACAGAATTCTTTGCCAATAAAAGTTTGCATGCGAAATGACTTAAAAATGAACTAACCTTGAAAATTGTTTTCGGTTTCTAACGCCCGTCCTCCTACCAAACTAAAACATTTTCATTCTAGAGCTTCGAACAGGGTACGTGCACATAGTTGATGGGGCTCTTTAGATTTTTTATGCGACATTCAACCATATTCTGACCTTTGCCGATTGCCACGCGACATGTTGATCATCATCGACTCTTATGAGCTCCGATATCGGTGAATCCAATTCCGCCCGCTCTTTGTAGGATATGTGTAGCATATGTATGTAATGTTCAAAATTTTTATTATGATGACCGGGGGTAGGCAAAGTGCTAATAGTTTCCATGTAAGTGGTGCGATACGATATGATATGAGTTTCTCACATTAGGTTCTTGATTTATCGCTCGAGTAGGAAATTTGCTAAGGATTTATGGGGACCACATCGTAAGAAGGATGGTAAAAAAATATTTTTGTCATCAGGGGGTGGCAGTTTCATACTTTTTTGTTCTATAGCCGACTTTTTATTATTTGTCGACTCGATTTCACCTTTAAAATTTCCGCTATTGTAAAGTCCATTAAGACATTCTTCAGGTGGTGGCGGTTGTACCTATTTTGAAGTCGAGACGGCTGAAACAAAAGTTCAAGTTGTTGTCCCATATATGCAAGTACGGCGGCATTCATCGTTTCCGTATTTCTTTCTGGTTTTCCGAGAGCCACACGATGATGGCGATGAGGGAGAATGTGCGAAAAATTTCAAACGTCTCAAACCTTGGTAGTAAAAACGCTACAAGTTTTTCTCGGTTAGCAGACAAGAGCTATCGGATGTGTGTTGTGTGGATAGTAATAGTAGGCGCTGAGAGTAAGTCAAAACCAGGTCGAGCCCATCCTGTTGCCAAAATAGACCGGGACGCTGTATGAGCTGTTGGCTGTGTACGAATCCGGTTTGGAATTTGTTTCAAAATTACGGCACTCTGCCAAAGCTTAATCTTGAATGACTTTCCTGTGACTGCGGGAAGGGAAAAAGTGTGAGAGAAGAAAAAGAAGAAGAACAAGGCAAAACACTGTTTGCTTTCTCGTACATGAAACTAGTACATACCTTTTGCCCAAATCATTACCACAAATTTTATATGCGGCGCTACTAATCCGTCTGAACTTGGAGCTACGTATGCATAGGTTATGAGTCAAGTAAGTTCTTTTGGTTTAATGGTGAAAGCCAATGTGGCAGATATGTACAAGTTAGTCTTCATTGCCTGTTGCGCCAAAAAGTCATGTCAAATAATAAGGAAATTGCACATGATTTGTATTATCATGTCGTATCGTTATTCTGTTAAGCTTTTTTTGCAAGAATCCTTCATTCCTGCAACTTGAATTTCGCCTTTACCTGGTTAGCCTAAATTTGCTGGCACTGACACTTTTGAAATTTTACCTTGTTTTTGCATCACATTGGTAGGCGGATATTATACATAAGAGGGCGAAGGAAGGGGAGAAATAAGGAAGTAATTACCTTCAAATGCCTACAGCGACACAAGGCAAAATTGGCTACGAAGCCACCGGAAAAGTAGTTCCACTTTCTTGGAAGCTAGGTAAATATTTTAATTGGTAATTACGGCCGACAGGTTCAAAACTGGAATTTGCCGCAGTAGGGCAACATGCTGTTTTCGATACAAACAGTTTTCTTTAGATACTCTTTAGTTTCTGCAGGCGAATCATATTGCGGTAAACATGGAGCAGATTCTTGTTTCGCCAAAGTCGTTTCCTATCAAAGTCTCATTTTCTAAATGTTAAACAATCATCTTGTTCCAGAGACAAATTATACACTCAAAGTATCGACAATAGATTCGACTTTGGAATCAGTTCACAAAGGTTGCCTACACGACTAAAATTGTTTGTGACAAGTTTCGGAAAGAGAAGCGAATGTCACAGGGTTTCACTAATAGAACTGATGTTTTAGGGCTTGATTCAATCATAATAATACTTTTCAGCCGTCATGTCAACAATTTCCAAAACTTTCACGCTCCGACATGGCAATCGATGACGGCGATGAAGCCAGAGAACTCTAGAGACTCAATAACAATTTCAACAAGTTTACTAAATAATATTATTATATAAAAGGAAAATAGCGAAACACGAGAGTTGAACGAAAATGTCACCACCCGTGTAGTGTGTATATAGTAGATGATCCTGCAATTTCTTTTCAACGGCTGGACAAACATGGAAGCTTATTCATGCAATGAATGACGTCTTCCAAGCAGCATTTTATATTTTCAATATTATCCACATAGTTTCATTACGCACCTGTATTTAAGGCGACTTTTCAGAAACGTTTTACTCACAATATATAATATCAAAACGTCTAGTGAGTAAAATAGGACTGTAGAAGCAGTGTAGTTGGGCATTGTTTCATTGTCTGCCACTTTAGTTTGTGTTTGGCAGTTTGCAAACAGAAAACTTGGCCTTTCAGCTTGAATTACAAACAAGCGTGTACTTTCTTTACGTTTGTACAAGCAAATTCAAGTGTTCTGATGGCATTTGATGACATTTGAGAGTCACTTCTTTGATACTCATGTGGGGAATTTCCCTCAAAACAGTTACCTGCACCAAAAGTGATAGTAAACACGTGACGTCACGATGCCGGAAAAGCTCACTTTTTGAAAACTTTTAGGAATGGTCTAACTTACTGAAATATATTATACAAACAACAAAAAATGTTTTGATCAAAAATCTCCCAAATGAATTAACGCAATTATGCCCAACATTACTACAAATCTCGTTCAGTCGATTTTACTACTTTTTGCTTCTTGAGTTTATGGGATATATGTGGAAATTAGGGAAAGCAAACTGAATTGAGCAAGTGTCCTTGCAGTTCAAGTCATGCCGATCCCTACACAAGCTGAAACTTTTACAAGTTGTCTATACTTTTGATGCGTGTACAAATATTCTCAACTTTCATAATGTATCTCCTTAACCTTGGTACAGAAGAAGCAGAGACAAATGTGACGGCGTCGCGTATATATGATAATGGCAGTTACTACTGAGAACCGATGAAATGAACCGTGGCTCATATAAGCGTAATGTGTTACAGATGCAGTCTTACAAGTTTCATTGCCGTTTTCTGGCCATTTGGCAAGGTTTACATGAGGGTCGTGAACATTTCTCGCTAAATATTCTCTTTCGTCCGCACAGGAACCAATGGCGCTGTTTACTTTTCTGTCCCAAAACGCGTATAAATCCACAACAAGTTACAATGTCACCCGAAAAATCACATGTGACCTGCATTTTTAATGGAAGTAAACAAATCTCTGTTCCAAGCCTGTTCCAGGAAATACAAATTTTTCTTTTGGCTTTCCCCTACTGGGGAAAGTGCGAATTTGCTGCATCCCACACAATGTATCTTTTGCTTTCACCACAGTATCACATGTTGTGACCGCACGTTGGTGCCTGCAGCATGACCACGTATATTTGACAAGATGTATGAATTGTTAAATATGGCGAATTTGACAGACGGTTCTGGTCCTGCATACCAAACGTGTTGGCGGTGTAATTCATTCACAGTCCGTTTCGTATGACACTCATATTATATGACCTTCTCCCATTTTCTATTCCCAAAAGAAACGCCTTGCCAATGTTGGTCACGTGCTAAGTAAAGCCAACTAGACAAACAACAAGCTCAAAATACAAGTGAAAGTAGATGGGATATCCGTTAAGCAACATTATACAATGGTCCTGTCATAAACTGCCAAAATGAATGTGTGCTTTTGGCCGCCTAGCTCGATATCAAAAAGCCATTTTTTCGATGACACGGCTTCATGTAACTAATACATGCACAACATGGACGTAGATCTAACGCATTGATAAATTATACATGTGTTGTGTGTCCGATTCTGCATATTTTATGGGGTATACAAACGGACACGGGAATAACAAACACACACACACACACACAACACACGAGCTTTTTATTGTACGTGTACCTTGACGATGATCCCACTACGCCGTCCATGGAGAAAGGCTGCTTCAATTGCCGGGAAAAATTACTCTGTCTCAAGTTGCTTCTTCCTTATGCATGCCATAAAGTTTGGACTGATTAGATTAGCGCTGGAACAGTAGCAGCGGCGCTGTACAAAACATTAGGGCGGACAATCTGCGAGTTTTTTTACACCATTGGTTGTCGTCTATTTCGTTTTTTATGAACAGTAGGAGAACAAGCACCAAGGTTTTTCAAGGGGAATAGTAAAAAAGAAATGGCAAAAGCTTGTAAGTTGTTTCTGCAAGTTTTTCTCGTATATATTATATATTACACGTGTTACGTTTCAAGAAGATGCAAAACTAGTAGTATAGTAACTGTATTTATAAGCTTCCGATTTTTTTCTACAAGATTCGTATAATACTCGCGTTATTTTCCGTGCCAAAAACAAGGGCACTTGCACTCGAACAGTTTTTGCCATTTTCTGTACAGGATTCGCGGATGCAAATCTCCTTCAGCGTTTGTACACTTGTCTCTGCATACATGCACAAAATCATTTAAAGTTTTCTTGTCTCTGAAAAAAAGACTATTGAATTCAAGGGTAATTTATTGGTATCCTGAGTCAATTTAAGGAAATGCCGTTTCTCAAGTAGCAATAGTCGATAAGATCCATTAAGCTGCGAGGATCAATGTAATTGTTTGAAGATTATTCACACGATGTATGTGTATTAAGTATGTAGCCTGAATCTCTTCCGTTCATGTAATTCAAGTGTTTCTTTTTTCCGCTGTCTTCCTGGTACATAAGGGTATAAATGATTCTGAAATTCTTAAACGTCAAAAGAGAGTCCTCGATTCCACGAAACTCGATATTGCCACTTGCTCTGTTCCATGGAGGATGGTAGTGAAGTTGTACATGTACTGTGTAGTCATTATACATGGGCTCTGACGAGCAAAGATTCAATTGAATCAGCTAAACTTGATAATAGTGCAAGACTTTCAAAATATTCAATGGATTCGAAATCCCAAAACTGCCTAGGACCAAAGAAAGAAATCCAGGCCGGAAGTGCGTCAGCTGTTTCCAAGGATATATGAGGCGCCTTGTCAGAGTCAAATGGTCTGTGAAGAGGCTGCTGAAACCAATACATTTTCGCAACTTTTCCTCAAACAAACTGACGGGACATGTTGGATTTTTCTCAGGAAACAATATTACAGGCTACTCAAGTACATACGCGATGAGTCTCTGAAAGCACTTGTACCATTTTTTCAAGACGTTTGTAAAAGTAATTTTCTCGTACTTATATTCTCTCTGGAAGAACTATATACAGGCTTGAACAAAGTTTATCTCATTTTTTTTAGTGGGACAGGCAACGTTCATTGTAACCAATTAGTTACATATATACTGATTATTAGATACAGGTGCGTGGTATAATCTCAAGTGATGTTTTTGCTGGAATCAAAGCTTGAATTAAACTCGTTTGATGAAAGCTGGAAACCCCTTACGACTATTTTGGTGGATGAAAGTAGGTAAAATCTTTTGCAAGAAACTTATAATGGATTAGCTCTATTTCAGCTTGTCTTCAAGACTGATGAACATGTTTTTGTTTGATTAAGTGTTGTAATCCGCTTGAAAAGTTTACATGTAAATTGTATGCATAAGCACCAGACAACAAATTTCATGCCTGGATGCTCTTAATAAGTTACGTGTTCAACTTCAACTTACACTTGGACGTCATGGCTGAAATCAAACTCTTGCCGGATCTCCGCCTCGACAAATTCAAGAAAACTTTTAGCAACTAAACTACTACCCGAAATGCGTATCTATCTCATAACATTTTAATGGAAACACATATGATGGGAGGTGGAGGCTCGTAATGTAGCCTCAAATCAAGCCTTTGATGTGATCCATTATGAGGAAACGGTATTAAGAGTGTCATTCACTTACTCTGATACAGTCCACCAAATTGATCCACCAGATTATCATGTACGATAACATTAGACCAGATTTCACAAAGGGAAGATTAAAAGACTTTGAACATATTGGATTTTCCCAACTTTTCGCACTCGGGTTCCCTCCTCCAATCTGCATTCTGCATGGTAATAAACAGCGATGTAATAGCAGAAAGCTTTTGGATGCCGTCGAAAATTTACTCGAAAATCTTCCGGTTGATCCTTTGGATAGATAAGCCATACAAGCGGAAATCCCAAAGAGAATGTAAATGAGAGTCCAGAGCAACCGACTGGAAAGGCATGGTGCCGAGGAAACATTTTGATAGACATGTGTTAAAAATGACATTTATTAAACCGAGATACCCATTTTACCGCCATCACGCAAGTATGCAGCTACTGCCGTTTGTTACGAACCAGCGCTTCTTCAAGAGACTTCGTAATAGCGTCAACAAAAAGACATCATCAATAGAGTTTTTACGAGACGTGAACTAGAGTTTCTACAAGGCTTCTAATGGCTGCAATAGATTTAAAAAAAAGAGCGCTGTAACGCCTCGCACTATATGAACAAACCGACACTATACGAACCAACTTGACCAACTCTCGACTTTCTCTCCTTCATCCAACGCTATTTATCCAGCTTTAACACTGGTTTTATGTGACTCCACAGCGGAAGTACTTTCGAAGGGCAGTGGCAAAATGGAAAAAGACATGGCTTGGGCACCGAGTACCGAGGTCGCTGGACCTACCGCGGCGAGTGGACCCAAGGATTCAAAGGCCGTTATGGCGTCAGACAAGCCACTGCCTCCAACGCCAAGTACGAAGGAACTTGGGCCAACGGACTTCAAGATGGTTACGGATCAGAAACATACGCTGATGGAGGTAAGCCGAATATTTTACTACTCACAATGTTTCTCGTTGCGAAAGTCTCGTCTGGAGAAAAACATTCTGCAGAAATACTGTATGACGTCCCTGTGGATGATAGAAGCCGTACTGAATTCTAATTAGAGAGATTACGTTACGCCGGTGAAATTGGGTTTAAAGACGAGCAAATGTCTCATGTGAAAAATTGTCTCTCGCTCGAATCTTGTGATCTCATCAAATATGCCTACTTTGCAAATGTCTTCCATCCATGGACTTTATGAATACAGAAAATGTGCTGCATGAATAGCGATAACAGCGTTTTTTGGAGAAACCAAGGAAAAGAGTTGGGGAAAAGAGATAAATAGAATTCCTTCAAGGGAAAAAGTGATAAAGGAAACTTACGGGATTTTAAACGAAAAGCGTCATTTACGTATACGCAGAACAAGAGACGAGTTAGTCAAGAAGTGAGTCCAGGTGCGAAAAAGTTTGTCCAGTAAGTTACATGCTCGATGGTGTGAAACGGCCGCGTGTTATCTACAAATCCGTCAATCTCTCTTTCTCCAGTTAGAAGCTCCAAAAGAAAAAAAGTTTCCACTCGAAAAACTTTACCCGCTTCCTTGTTACATATGGAAAAACAAAGGGTCTGTTTGATCGCCGTCCCTCCGACTTTTTCCCTTGTGGATTCTAAACCTTCCACGTCCATATAGCTTTTCAAAAAGGAACAGGTGTACTTGTTAAATAACAGTTGTCACTCGGGCTATAATGCTTTTGTTTTTCCAGGCCACGTGCTTTATATTGCATGTACATGAAATATTTCTGAAAGATTTACCAAGTGATTTTAAAATTCTACACTCGCATTCTTTTGAATTTATAGTCGTTCGCTTTTCCATGGAGTCCCCCCTGTTCGCAAACAACATTACGTTGAAATGGGTCTAGACGATAGCATTTTTAGATATCATTATAATTACAAAATCATTACTTTGATCTCATTCCCTATGTATGCAAAGGGGAACAATTGTATATTTATGCATACTGAAGAAGTAGAAATGCTCGCTCTACTTGTAGGAAAATTATTCCCCTGACAATTTTTACCCTTTGGGTCTCCGACTTTCACCACTAAAACTATGTACGCTAAGACCTACTTTTTCCGACACATCTTTTTGCTTTTCCCATTGAAAACAAGTTCAAGTACAATATCGGATTGGGCTATTCGAGAACAATTTTTCACGCTTTTAAGAGCCACTAAAAGTTACGTCAAATGATGTACGCTCTAAAAGCCATCAAAGTTGCTCCAAATGACCATGTGTAGTGACCACAAATTCTCGTCTGGGGAATATCCAGTAAATCAACTATGACACCAGAGGCGAAAATAGTCAAAGTCCTTCAGATCCAAGAGCAAAGAGAGGCAAACGTCATGGTTTCAGTCAGACTTGTTTAACCGCAGAATACGTACGTACTTTATTGAAAACTCGGCACCCTCTATATACTTTGGTGTTCTCACTTCCAATTTATACAGGACTCGAAATGTCCATTGGTGTCGATGTTACATTTCCCCATTTCGATGAAAAGTGACCAGGCTTGATCACAACAAGACGAGTTTTTGTTGAAGTGTCGCTAGTAATCACAGAATAACTTACTTACATTTATCTCGAGAAAAAAGGGGTTGAATGTGAATGAAAATTGTTCAAAATAAAAAAAACTTGCCAGGGATTGTTAGAAAAATTTCAGTGAATAATTCCGAAGGAAAAAGTTATCTATTGTCTGTTTGACAAAATCAACTTCAAATATTGCTGACGTCTGATATATACTCGCCTAGAGCATACAGCATTATAAATACGAGACTTGTACCATTAATTGCAAAAATTCTGGAGGCGAAAGTTATCTACGTCTATTCGAGGCATGAGTGGATATTCTTCGCCTATTTTGTAAAAGCTCTCAGGCTCAGATAAGACTGTATAAATATTTGCTGATGAAGAGCAAGAGCTTTCGAGTGTCTTCTTGTGGGACACTATGAAATAACAAGGAAAGAAGTCATTTCTTTCCTAAAAATACACAAAGCAACGGTTAAATGATCCGGAAGGATGAACTACATGGCGTGTCTTTGTTGAGTGCTACTGGAGAAAAGTTGAACAGCAGCTTCAGCATCATAGAGCGTGACCACTGAAAAGAAACAGTGTCACATATATGCCTACGCATTCATGTGGCTGTATTATGCACATGAACATTATATTTCTACACTTTGCAAAAATTTTACACTAAATTAATTGCCACAAATTGGACAGTAATCTCCTTGTTACATAGCCGGTACATTTTTGAATCCGGTAATTCTTGACAGGAACCCCTAACGTTAGTTACAACAACCCAGTTGTTAAGTAGATTTTTATTTCCGCATGAACAACTTGAATAGGCATTGACAAAATTCTTTGTTGGTATGAAAAGTGCGGATGGTGCACATACACACTTGACAAGGTTAATTTGAATCCAAGGGAGGAAAACAAACCGGATGCTTGACTCAAGGGTGAATGCATGGAAAAGAAGTGGAATTGAATTGGGAAAAAGAGAGAAAATAGGATAAGAGAGCCAAGTGGCATAGCACGTACAATGGAAAGAAAGAAGAAAAGTTGAAATCAAGTTGATCTGCAGAGGCGAAATTCTGTCTTTTCTCAATTTCGCAACGCTATATATAATAGGGTTACCCCACGGTATGGCTCTATTTGCCATGGATCTGATCTTTGCCGAAATGAAGTTTTTGTCAAGAGCAAAAAAGTTTTCATGTTGACTTGGAGTACGAGAATCAGACACGCAATCTGTACTTGGCTTTGTGTACCAAAAGCCTTGATGCCTTTGAATTACCCGGGGGGAAGGTGTGACAAAGAGGATAGGAATTACATATAGTGACTTGATTTCCATTATTTGACACTTCAAATTATACATACGGGAAGCTAATATTTGTCTGCTGTTTAGCAGCATTTTTTCCCGAAAAGCTGAAATTGTGAAATGTTGTTGAAATTTTGAAATCCCTAGACACTATTAAGTGGCAGTACTAAGAAACCTAATTGTTACAGGTACATATCAGGGCCAGTGGCTCCGTGGACTCCGTCACGGCTACGGCGTCCGCACCAGCGCCCCCTTCGGAATGGCCTCACACTTCCGGCCCAAGGCACCGGCAGGATCCATGGCATCGTTGAAGAGTGAGTCAGCCGCAGAGCCCACATCCGAAAGGTACGTAAATACTTGATAAGAAACACTTGAAAAGCAGCAATCCACCATTCCAACGAGATAACATTTTAATGGCACTGTATCAATCATAAGTATCAATTGAGCAAACGCATCAGGAATGTACACATGTCAGCATATCTTCTACTCTTATACATGTGCCCATTTCTGATCCTTCTTGCATTACGAATTGCGAAACTTGATTTGCTGATTCTGACAAAAACTTTGCCCAACGTTGCTCAAGGCAACAACAAAGTTTTTGAGTCTGTTTCTTCCCATTCGGTCCATGCATGCACAAAAAGTCCGTTTATTATCCAGTAGTCGAGGCAATAAATTTGATTTCCAACCCAGCCCACATGTAACGTAATACATTGGGCATTTCTTGATTCTCTTTACTTGGATACATGTTAAAATGCCTCTTTTTTCCAGGGACCGACGGATGGACGATGTCAGAGGAGGCTTCGTGCTCCGAACTCGAAGTGATGAGCCGCCGCTGCGACGACGGTCTTTGGTCGAACGATCTTCCAACTTCAAAGAGTCCTTACTCAAGGTAAATCTAATGAATACTTGCAAACCGCCCTTTTCGTTCGCTCCTTATTTTTCCGGTTCATATGAAACACATACACATTTTTTATACTTGCTATACGGACATCTCACCCAGCGACTGTTTGGCTGGAGAAGCTCTTGAAGGCCGTCAGACTAGGATTTTTGCACGTACATTTCTGACGTACATCAACATCACCGCCAGCTGCCCCTGACGCCCAGCTGCATGCATGCGAAAATCTGCACTCACTGTCAATATTTACCCGGCGTCTCCCTTGTACTGTCTCAACGTCATGTTTACATCGGCAGCCATTTGGTACAAGCTTCCACATACACATATACATCAATCTTTCTTCGATTCATCCCCAGCCTCATCCCATGTCTTTCCCCACGTCAAAAACCACGTGTGTAAACAAACATTAACACACAGCAGCTACCATTTCGAGGTTAACAGTCCTTCAACCGATAGCATTTTTAGCTTTTTCCCATCCAGACCCTAGCCAGGCAGGTCAGTTCAAAACCCAGGATTACTTCTAGAGCTTAGGGACCTTAGCTAGAAAAGTACATGCTGGCTCAACTTTATTTTCTTCAGGAAGGAATGGCGGAGAAAGCTTTGGCAAAAACAAACTCTTTTTATGAGTTTTCTACGTGCTCGAGTCGATGTCGGTTCAGACTCCAGAATTCAGTACATTGCCTACTTGACATAGTTACACTTAATCTCGGCGTGTTAAGCGTCATCTGGAGATGAACAATTGTTGACTTTGGTACATGCAAAAATTACATGCTTCCTGCTTTTATACTGCTTACTCATCCACCAGTTTCACAGCTTAATTGCTTTCTTTTAGTTTTAAATTACAACTACTTACTGGGCTCGATATTTTTACCAAAGGAATGCTTGTACATGAAAATATTTTGTACTTGAATTTTAGGGTTTGAAACTCCGGAAACAGCGAAGCACTGGTGATCTTGATAAACGCGGAACAAGTTCGAGTATTCGATCGACGGGAAGCACAGCGTCCTGGATGAGTAATGATTCTGCTCAATCTGCCGTAACTTCCGGATCTCATCACACTGACTCGAATGCCTCTTTTGTTGTGGAAGTAAGATTTTTGTGCCTTGTTCTTTTTTCTCTCTCCCTATGCTGTAACATGCAAATATCTCGTTGCAAATAATGAAGCGCCATAATAGCTTATTTTCAGCTAGTCAGCTAACATCAAAGTAAATTTATCAAAAGAAAACGTTAATGAAACAAAAATTTTCCCAGCCAATTGTCCCTTCCAACTACCGGCTTTCTTTTTGTGCTACATCAGAGTACTAGCCTATAGACCTAGCCATAGCGACATGAAAAAATAAATTGTAGCCATGGACTACTCTCAGAAGTCTGACTATACGAAGTAGAAAGCAGAAACGCTATTCAGAGATATTTTTACCAGGACAAACAATAAGGAAAAATTGGCAACTAATTAATAAATGAATACCAATTTGGGCATGTGAATAACTACGTAACGACCCTAACCATTCGTAGGCGTGGTGAGCTGCTCAAAGTAAATTCGCGTAGATATTTCTCCCTTGTGGCTCACTAATAGCTCTTTACATGCACGCGCCTGCTTCTAGCTAAAACGTTAATGAATTGTGAACCGTACAAGTAAATGCAAATCTATAAAATAGAAAGCGAATGCAGTCACTTCAATTAGAAAGCTTGAAAGGGAGTAAATTATGAATGTAACTCATAACTAGACTAATATTATTTAATAATTTGCATTAATATTTTAATGGTCTTTCATATTATCAAAACTTCAATTCATAACCGCCTGAACTACTAAAACTAGCTGCCTACAGTTGACATTGGTGATTTTCGTCTGTTGTTTAATATAGGACATGGAATTGGCAACCGCTTTCGGATTCCCACAGTTGGCATGCGAGAATGCACGTGTAATGTATATTTTTCTAACTCGAGTACAATTATATATTTGGGTAATGTTAAAGCGTTTTGATTTGCTCAAACATTTTTTTATTTCTGCAACTTCCAAGCTTAATTTTTGTTTCGGGTACATAAAATGACTTGTATAGCAAAGTTGTTGAGACCCAAGCTCTGGTTTTTCAACCACATTAACATTTATCCCGGACCGAAAGAAAAGATTTATTTAGTAGCCCATTTTTGACAAAAGATTCCCGTACAGAAAAGACAATTTTGGGAGGATTTATGGCCACAAAAGTTTTGGTGAGCCGTGGATTGAAATTGTGTGTCTCAACGGCAGCAGTAGACCTCAGAAGAAGCTTGAAGTAGTAGCAGGTAGAGAGCTTGCAGGGTGCGAGAGAAAGAGCCATTGAGAAAAGAGGATTTTGTCAAGTGGAATTTTATACTGCAAAGGAAGCAAGGAAGAAAGACAATAAGTTGTCAGGAAGAGGAAAACTGATTTGTATTTTGCTTTCTCCCCTTTTGTTTTTCCGGAATGTGGTTAAAGTTTTGAAACGTCTGTGAGTCAAGCTTGCTTAGACCGTCTCATCCGGTTCCAAATTTTTTGTCATAAATAATAGCACAAGGTCCTATTTTTCACATTTAGACTGAAACTCCAGGAGGTCTAAAAATTGAGTCAGCTTCACATTGGAACAAACGACCAACTTTTAGAGACTTGTGACTTGACTTGAGGCCAGGGCAATTGCAAAATACAGTTGTTTTCTCCATCGAATCCTCCATACACACACACACATCATCCATCACAAACGACTTTATACTTTCATTCTATGGATACGCTCCACTGCTATCCTTTCACATTAAGTCAGCCGACAAAGTCCGAAACTGACATGTCAATGGGCTCATCCAGGAAGAGTGCGAGCGGG